>JAOTRH010442402.1:0-32510 GCA_034768845.1 Heliamphora exappendiculata
TATCAAATTAGGTTCTCTCAACCTTTTAACTTAAAAAATAATTACTGGCAGCCTGAATCTTTTGTGATTAAGCAGGCAACGTAGTGTGGACGTCTACTAATCAACACCCGTCCAGATAGACATGCCAGTCTATTAATTTACTTTTAGAACCAAATATCATAATAAAAAACCATCGGTCCAGAGTCACATCAATTGATAGGCCACGTAGTGTGGATGCCTAACAATCAACGAACAAGAACTACCAAGTTTTCTATTCCTTGATATAGGACATTCCATTAAATTAAACAGCCAATAAATTTTGATCCTCACAAATAAAAATAGTGACTCTTTAGGGAGTATATTTTTGTTCACGGGTTAAGTGTATAACCATTACTCTAAATTTAAAAAATCCCGTGTCAAAGCCCCGGGCCCGGTAAGAACGATCCCTACTTTGCACTATTTTTAAATTTACTTTTCTCAAAAATGCTTACCGGTGATACCATGATTATAGCCATTCCTTAGGGAGATCGAAAGTCGAAATCGGTCCGCAAGCTATAACCACATCTCCTACGAACGTGTAATGGAAATCGTAGGATTTATCTGTGATTAAACCCTTCTCCCACTACATATTTTAAAACAAAACAAGGGTTTTACCTTTTTGTTCATTTTAAACAATTAAATATATTTTAATTCCTGATTAAAATAATTCCAAGTTTAATCAATTAAAATATTTCTTATTTAATTCAAAAAAAATAAACAAAAAGTTTTCTTATTTAATTTTGCAAAAAAAATTAATTACTTTGGTTAAAAAACCTTAATTAATTTTATCACAAAAATTAAATAAATAATTATCTATTTATTTTCTCGTTTTAAAAAATTGCTTGGATTATTTATTTTATAAAATCGTTTTTCCTAATATACTTCCGATAATTAAAATCATGCATAAAAGGAAAAATAAATAAAATAAAATCCGTTCACACAATTAAATAAAATAAATAAATAAATAATTAACCAACGACAAAATAAATAAATATGAAGTCGTTATGATCCGGTCCATCCGTTTAATCTTTTAATCCGACGGTCTCGGATTAAAGATTAAACGCTTAGGGTTTTAGAACCCTAAACAAGCCGTCAAAGACCCGACCTTCTCCTCAGCCTCCAGACTACCGTCACAGCCTCGGAGCACCACTGGAACACCAGAAAAAGATAAAAAAAGAAGCCCAAACATCCCCTTAACAGTGCCAAAAAACTGCTATGTTTGGCAGCCTTGCGCCGCCTTTTTTCAGCCGGTGTTTGACCGCCTTGGCGGACCCGAAAGTATGCCAAAATATTACTGGAGCTAGCTAATATCCCAAACCAGATCTCCGCAAAACATTGCGTCAAAACCCGAAGTCGAATTGCCCCGAAAAAATCACCAAAGTACCGAAATTACTATAGCGCGCACCAAACTTTGAGGAATTTTTTCACCCCTTTGCCGTCGTCGTCTTGCTTCCATTGAACCACCGTTGGAAAACTGACGGATTAAACTTTCTTTCAGCAAAAAAATTGCGTCAAAAAATATCCCTGAAAGCTCTGAAAACGAATCCCGAACATGGCGCCACGCTGTTGCGTTTGCTGTTGCTGCCGCACCCTGTTCCTTTTTCTTTTTCGTTTTTGTTGCCCGTTTTGCGTGATCCGATTATAATATTGATCCCAAAAAAATGAGAATGAAATAACATTTTATATCGTTAAAAACTTATACCCTACGTTGAAGGTGTACAACCGATCTAATCTCGATATAAAACCGCTGAGATAAATGGTGAAAGAAAAACGATATAAAATAAACCATTCATTCACACATTTAACCGGATCATAACGACATAGGCTGCAAAAAAAATATTATCACAATGGTTTTTCACAAAAAATTGCAACCTCAGCTCTGATATCATTGTTGGGATGCGAAAAAATTTTTAGAACCGACGCCGTGACCGTAAAAAACAGCGCGTGCGTTTTTCATGAAAAATAAGAACGGTATTAATCAAAATACTGTTATACCTTTATGAAACTTGTCGAAAAATTTTAAAAACTCCCGAATACGTTGATTAGGGCCAGCCACCTAGGGAGTGATCCGTAGGCGTGCCAAATTCTAAAACTGCCCTCCATTATTTAATTTAATTCCCGAATGTTCTCGGCGACAAAACCAACATTCAAATTAAATTAAATAATTACCGAAACTGATAAAAAAATATCTGTGCGTATAATGGGCTACGTGAGGGATCACGAGAAAGTATAGCACTCAGACTAATTGTACGAGAAAATTGGATATCCCTAACTCTGTCCCCGTGTTAGATCCTTTCTCGCACGAATCAGAACTTATTCCACTAAAGGTCCTGACTGAACTCCCAGCCCTAACTCAAATTATGTCTCGAGTTTTCAATTATCAAATGCACTGAATTCTCCCCACGTTTAAGATATGGATTTTTGATAATTAAATTATGTTACTGACAACCCGATTTAATTATACTCTTCTCCTCGCAACCGCACCGCTTAACCTTTTGATATACCGGATCCGAAGATCTACTATACAGATTCAGCATAATCAAACCTTAAGCAAAGTACATGAGTGGGAACTCCTCAACCCAAATCGGACGTAGTTTCCGTCAGCTGATTATCAATCATCGGACAAATAATGCCAGTACCCAACTCATTGGTATTGTTGATCTCATAGAGGAAATCTCAACCATTGACGACTCAAAGTACTGTACATTATCTAAATACAATTAATCAATCATTTTAAGATTAAGAGTTTGTGCAATACATGATAATACGGGATGTGGATCAATTCATATAGTCAGTATAGAATCGATCATCCCATTGATCCCGCTCAATACACTCCAAGTGTACTAACACATCGAGCTCGAACATTGAATTCCCAAAACCTAAATTCGATCTATTTGACCTAGCCAAGACTAGCTACTATAACGATGTACTACAATCGTACCAATGAAATGTCCGGGTCCATTAGGATCGTGAGTCTACCTGTATAATCTATCAGAACTTTTGACCCGATCTTTCGTGCAGCACGTACTAAGTCAAATACTTGACAGAATATACGGACTATGCATTCATTCATCACAAATGTAAATATGAAACCACGAATGCAAAATCATCTCAAAAATTTCTCATTAATATGTCAGGAATCTAGAATAAAATATATAAAAGGCATGACTTTTCAGTATACATTCTCAACAAATAGTGGAAACGCAAGTAAGACTATACAAATTAAGGGGTATGATTTTTGTAATTAGCCTTGAGTGAATCGAGTGTCTTGGTAAAATGCGAGTAAGATGAAATAGTTAAAGTGAAAAAGTGATTCATCGTTCGGTTGTGTGGCAGAGAATGTGTGAAGGGATTGAGTGAGGATGGTAAGAGATTTTAGAATCAGGAATTAGTACTGTTCGTTTAAAGGATTGTTGGGTGGGTGGTACATACATGAAGGAAATATGTGAATGTATATTGTGTTATGACGAGGGTTGTGGTTGGGTTCGTATGGGTAAGCATAGACCTGTGGAGTGTTTATTCTATATGGTATGTTTAGCCCTAGTGACTCATTAGGTTCAAGTAGCGGTATTAGTCTTGATGGTCGTATAGCTAGAGTGGTACAACACAAAGTAGTGATGTGATTTCGAGTTCATAGTTATTAGTCTATCGAAAAGTAGTCTTTTGTGTACGTTTGAATATGGTAATGAGCTGGTTTTCGGTAGTTCAGAAAGGGGGAGTGACAGTCTTTTTGGAAAGAGGTGGAGAATGTTTGAAATCAGTTTCAATGGTGGGCTAGTTTAGAGATGTATGATCTCTTGTGGGAGTTGTTCTTGATGTAAGTTGTGTTTTAGAGCCAATGTATTCTCAAAGATAGACTTGGGGTCATGATACCATAAATTGAAAGTGCGGGAGGCAGATATACCCAAGACTACCTTTAGGACTCGTTACAAGCATTATGAATTTGTGGTGATGCTTTTCGGGTTAAGGAATGCACCTGCTGTGTTTATGGATCTGACAGATCGGGTGTTTAGAAGATTTCTAGACCAATTCGTAATTGTGTTCATAAATGACATTCGGATATATTCTCAGAGTGAGAAGGAATCATGGAACATTTGAAGATTTTTTTACAGATCTTGAGAAAGCACAAGTTGTATGCAAAATTTGGTAAGTGTGAGTTTTGGTTGGACTGAGTGGTGTTTTTGGGTCATGTTATATCCGGAGAAGGAATTCAAGTGGACTCAACAAAAGTAGTAGTAGTTAATTGGAAGAGGCCAACTAGCGCGACAGAGATATGGCGATTTTTAGGGCTAGGTGGTTATTACCGGCATTACCGGCATTTTATTCGGGACTTTTCCCCAATTGCGAAACCCTTGACTTAGTTGACTCAAAAAAAAAGTCAAGTTTGAATGGTCTGATGGATGCAAACGAAGTTTTCAAGAGTTGAAGTCCAAACTGGTGTCAGCACCTGTGCTTACCCTTCCGTCAGCCAATGAGGACTTTGTTATTTATAGTAACGCGTCACACCAAGGTTTGGGTTGTGTTTTGATGCAACACGGGTAGGTTATCGCCTATACATCCAGACAATTAAAACCTCATGAGAAGAATTACCCTACCCACGATCTAGAGTTAGCCGCAATCATCTTTGCGCTCAAGATATGGAGACATTATTTATACGGCGTCCTTTGTGAGATCTTTACGGATCATCAGAGCTTGAAGTATATTTTCACCCAAAAAGAGCTGAACTTGAGGCAAAGGAGATGGATGGAGTTAATTAAGGATTATGACTGTACGATTCACTATCATCTATGGACGACTAACGTTGTGGCAGATGCCCTAGGCCAGAAATTATTGGGAAACATAGCGCATCTACAAGCAGTACGAGCTGGTTCTTTTTTTGAAATGCGAATGCGTAGAACCCATCTTGCCATAGGAAAGAATGGAGGCCTAGCGTAAGACCAACCTTATTAGATCAAATTCAAGCAATTCAATTAGCAGATAATCAAGTGGACAAGATGAGAGCGAAAGCAGCGGCTAAAGGGAAGATAAAATTAGAAGTTTGAGATGATGTATTGTGGTTTGGTCACAGATTGTATGTGCCCAATAATGGGGAGTTGAGGAGACAGATCTTAGATGAACCGCATAACTCAACATACACCATGCACCTGAGAAGTACGAAGTTGTATAGAGATTTAAAAGAAAAATACTGGCGGAGTGGGATGAAGAAGGACGTAGCGAATTTCATGACAAGATGTTTAGCGTGCCAGCAAGTTAAGATTGAACACTAGAAGTCGGTAGGATTACTACAACCGTTACTTGTACCCGAGTGGAAGTGGAAACATATTACCATGGATTTCGTAACTGGCCTCCCTCGAACACTCAAGGGGAATGATGCTATTTGGGTAATTGTGGATAGGTTGACGAAGTCAACTCACTATCTACCAATAAAGATGACGTTTACTATGGATTAGTTTGCACGACTATATATTGATGAGATCGTTAGGCTACACGGAATACTAGTTTCTATAGTATCAGATAGAGATCCACATTTTACGTCTAGATTTTAGCCAAGCTTACAAGAAGCATTGAGGACTACTCTAAAGTTTAGTACGATTTTCTATCCGCAGACTAACGGTCAATTGGAGAGGATAATTCAGACATAAGAAGATATGCTTAGAGTATGCGTTCAAGACTTTGCTAGAAGCTAGGAGGAACATTTGTCGCTGATCGAGTTCGCATAAAACAATAGTTTTGAGTAAACCATGTGGATGGCCCCTTACGAAGCGTTATACGATAGGAAATGTCGAAACCCAATTTGTTGGGAAGAAGTCAAAGAGAGAAAGTTACTTGGACCCGAGATAGTTCAAATTACCACTGACAAGATTAAGTTGATCTGAGAGAGATTGAAGCAATCACAAGACTAGTAGAAGCGTTATGCAAATAATCAAAGACGCGACTTGGAGTTTGTAGTGGGAGACCATGTGTTCCTAAAGATATCGCCATAGAAGGGAGTGATGCGATTTGAGAAGAAAGGAAAAGTTAGTCCTCGATACATTGGATCATACGAAATCATTAAGAGAGTTGGAAGCACAAATACCAATTAGCCCTGCTACCAGATTTGGCAATACTGCATGATGTATTCCACATTTCGATGCTGAGGAAATACATGCCAAACCCTTCACACGTGTTAACAATGTAGCCAATCGACCTGAAGCCCGACCTCACATATGAAGAAAAGAAAGCAGGAATACTAGACTAGAAAGAACAAATTCTGCGAAGCAAAATCATTCTTTTAGTAAAAGTGTCATGGCATAGTCAATCGGTGGAAGAAGCTGCGTGGGAGCGAGAAGAGGATATGAGAAAGAAGTACCCACATCTCTTCAAGCAAGGTATGTAAATTTCGAGGAAGAAATTTTTTAAAGGAGAGTAGATTGTAATAATCCGAACTCAAGATACGAATACAAAAGAAAGAACATCATGAAAAAAATGAAGTCTCAAACCTAAGTTTGGTAAGAAGAACTGACCCAACCATTTAAGCTTTTCGAGCTTGAGACCCGGGATAGAGAAGGAACAATTGGAGGCAAAATTGTCAAGATTTTTATTTTTGTAAACGATTATCTGAAAGAAATAACTAGACGGGCAAACATCAAAACGGGCTCCAGATAAAACTTTTGATGACGAACGATCAAAATAAAACCCGTGCATCCGAAGTTAATTTAGAAAAATAACTTTTTACTGGTCGAATCTTCAACTTTGATTTGAATCCAAGTTGAAACTCCTATCTGATCTTCTACTATATTCTTTTATGCAATTCTCGAATATCGTGTGGCCTATAATCCTCTGAAAACTCGTACCGGCAAAACCTAGACAGTTTTAGTTTTAAAAACAAGTTATGAAACTAGTTTAGCCTATTTGCATATTTATAGGACTACATTAGGGACCTAGGGAGTAATTATGAGTAATACTTCTAGTGGAATACAGACACGTATTAGTAATTTTTGCAATTAAGCAAACCTTATATCGGTATCTGTAATTATGGAAAACCAGCAGCGATTTTTACAATTTTCATAAAACACTAAATTACAGTTCATACCACTAAAGAACTATTATTGCACTTTGACCCATAATCTCAAGACCATCTTGTATTGAGCTTCTATTATTAAATGTTCACAATTTCTCTCCACGTTAAGATTCCTGATACCTGTCAATTAAATCCTTCCTTAAGAGGATATTATTAATTCCGATCTTTCGGGACGTGAATTTCGTTAATAATTAATATTCACCATATAAATAATATCATTATCCAACTCACTGGAAATATAGACCCATATAAGATCGCATCATCTAATGAATCAAAACAACGAATATTAAATATACGCAAATCAATAATTATTTCAGAATTAAGAGGATAAGCACAATTCATAATAACCTTGGGGTGTAAAATAATTTATATAGTCACTATAAAATTAATTATCCCAAATGTCCCGTTCAATACGTACAAAGTGTATTAGTACAGAGAGTTGGAACAATAGACTACACTATTATCTGTTCCCCGTAATTAAGACAGACCAACTAAAACTCTATACTACAGTCGTACCGATGGTATGTTCATTTCCATCTAAACTGTAAACATAAAAATTATATTCTGTAAAAACTTAAAATCTGATCTTCTGTATGTAAACTGTCCTCTACACACCAGATTAAATACTATACAAAATATTAGACATCTATACATAACATTGAAAAAATGATACACATATATTGCACTTAAAGATTCTCATAAAATAAAAAATTAATTTTATTAAAATTAAATTAAATAATAAAAATATAATTTTCAGTATATCAACCCTAACAATCTTTCACTTACTCTCAAAATCATATTGTCATACATCTAGCTCCAATGCCCTCTACATGACTATTAAAACTCTTAGCCGGTAAGCTCTTTCTAAATGATCTGTAAGGTTGTCTCCTGATATAAGCTCCATATTTGACTAAAAATCTGAGTCTGTGTACTAAGTCTTACAAGGGTAGGATAATGTGGATCACGGGTTTGGAGAAGGCGTTCCCAACCTAAGTCAGAAAACCAGGTTCCAAAGCCCATTTCTATGGAGTTAAAATAAGCAAAATCAATAGATTAGCCTGGGATTACCTTTCGATTTGCGAAGGATTGAAAAAAGATGTTCTTGAACTTGAGTGATCGGAACATAAGGGCTTGAGTAATCCCAACCGCCATCGCCGAGTCCATTATCGTTGTTGGAGCCGTCGTCTTCTTCTTCTTTAATGCTCTAGGGTTTGAAGTCCTTTCACCGATTCGTTTTGCACCTTTTCCCATGGTTTTTGGAGGCATCTTGATGGATTTGGAGAAAAGGTTTGAGGAGATGATGGAGATTGAGAAGGGGATTCGACACTTTTTTCAAAAAGAGAAAAACGACGGGAGATGAACGGTCTAGAAAAGGAGAGGAAAAAGATGTGATGGTTCGGGGGCCGACGCCTCTTTATATAGGCGTTAAGATTTGTGTTGACACAAATTGCAATTGGTGTCGACACTTTTCTTCAAAAGTGTGGGTATCGAAAATAGAAAATTGTGTCGACACATTTTTCATTTGGTATCGACACATTCGGCTATTTGGGTCGACCCAGTATATCTTGGTGTCGACACAAATTTACCGAGAGTTAGGGAACCCATTGGTGTTAACACTGAATAGAATGGGATCAACACATTTCTTCCCAGTGTCACTTCTATTCAGTCTTGTGTCGGCACTTCACACATTTGTGTCGACACTTTTTCACATTCATGAAAGAATATCAAGCATATTGAAATGCAATAAAAGGCATGGTTAGTATGGCATAAAAATCATTAATTTAGAACACATAACATACCAAGTTCTCTTCTTATATAGCATATTCTTTCTTCATTTAAAGGTTTTGTGAAAATGTCCGCTAAATGGTAATCGGTGCCTACAAATTCAGGTTCAATATTTCTTTTTTGCACATAATCTCTTACAAAATGATGTCTAATATCTATGTGCTTTGTTCTTGAGTATTGTATAGAATTCTTGAATATATTAATTGCACTTGTATTATCACATTTAATAGGGATATGATCTAAATGAAAACCATAGTCCTCTAATTGTTGTTTCATCCAAAGAACTTGTGCACAACAACTTTCAGCTGCAATATACTCAGCCTCGGCTGTAGACAAGGCTACTGAATTTTGCTTCTTGCTAAACCAAGAGATTAGTGAGTGTCCTATGAATTGACAAGTACTACTTGTGCATTTCCTATCTACTTTGCATCTGACAAAATCAACATTCGAATAGCGAAATAACTCAAAGGCTATTCCTCTAGGATAGAATAATCCTAGGTTTTGTGTTCCTAAGAGGTATCTAAGGATGCGCTTAACCGCGTTCACATGTGATTCCTTAAGATTAAATTGAAATGTAGCACACATATAAACACTTAACATAATATCCAGTCTACTAGAAGTTAAATATAGGAGTGATCCGATCATACCTCTATAACGCTTTTCATCCACTGCTATGCCATCTTCATCTTTATCAAGCTTCGTTATAGGACACATTGGAGTTTCCGTAGGCTTTTTTTTGAGCATGTCAAACCTCTTCAATATGTCCCTTGTGTATTTGGCTTGATTAATGTAGATTCTTTCTTGGGATTATTTGATTTGGAGTCCTAAAAAGTAGTTGAGGTCACCCATCATGCTCATTTCGAATTCTCCCTTCATACACTTAGCAAAGTCCTTATAAATTGAATCGTTAGTTGCACCAAAAATTATATCATCTACATAAATTTATACAACTAGCATGCCACTTCTTTGAGACTTGATAAAAAGAGTGGTATCAATTTTTTCTCTAGAAAACTCATTTTCAATCAAGAATTTGCTAAGCCTTTCATACCAAACTCTAGGTGCTTGCTTTAAACCATAGTGAGTTTTGGTAAGTTTGAAAACATTATTTGAAAATTTTGGATTTTCAAAGCCAGGAGGTTGTTTCACATTAATTTCCTTCGAGATAAAACCATTTAAAAATGCACTCTTGACATCCATTTGATAGAGTTTGAAAATTTTAAAGCAAGCAAAAGCAAGTAACATCTTAATGGCTTCAAGCCTAGCCACAGGAGCAAAAGTCTTATCAAAATCGATGCCTTCTTCTTGATTGTAACGTTGGGCTACCAATCGAGTTTTGTTTATAAGAACTACTCTATTTTTATTCATTTTATTTCTAAAAACTCATTTTGTACCAATAATGGAGTGTTCTTTATGTCTTGGGACTAAAGTCCAAACTTTGTTTCTTTCAAATTGGTTTAACTCTTCTTGCATAGCCAAGATCCAAAATTTATCATTTTCAGCTTCCTTAAAATGTTTTGGTTCAGTCTGAGAAAGGAATACTAAATTACCACAAATATTATGTAGAGAAGAACGAGTTTTGATATCTTGAGATGGATCACCAATGATTAGATCTTTTGGGTGACCATGAGCATACCTCCACTCTTTAGGTAATTCTGAATTTTCTAGAATTTTAGACTATGTAATCTGCTAGACTGGATTATGCTGAGAATTTGAAACTTTCTCTTGATTTGGATCTTTCTTATCTTTGATGAAGATATCTTCAATACCATTTTCTATATCTAAAAGGTTATCTTCACACAACTCCTTTGAAGAACCAAGGCTAGCTTCATGAAAAACAACATATATAGATTCTTCAACAACTAGGGTCTTTTTGTTGAAAACTCTATACACTTTACTAGATATAGAATATCCTAAAAAAATACCTTCATCAGATTTTGCATCGAACTTTTTCAAAAGTTCTTTGTTGTTATTTAAAATAAAATATTTACACTCAAAGGCGTGAAAATAACTGATATTAGGTTTTCTTCCATTCCATAACTCATTTGGGATTTTCTTAAGAGAAGCTCTTATCATAGCTCTGTTTATGATAAAGTAAGCAGTATTGACAGCCTCGGCCCAAAAGTATCTTGGTACATTATTTTCACAGGGCATGATTGTAGCTATTTCTTCCAATGTCCTATTTTTTCTCTCAATAACTCTATTTTGTTGAGTAGTTCTAAGAGCAGAGAAATTATGGTTAATACCATTTTCATCACAAAACTTTTCAAAATCTTTGTTTTCAAATTCTCTACCATGATCACTTCGGATACTTGTGATTTGCAAACTATTTTCATTTTGAACTCTCCGAGACAGTTTTGTAAAAGATACAAAGGCTTCATCCTTATGAGCTAAGAATAGCACCTAAGTGTATCTAGTGAAAACATCTACAATAATAAAGGCGTATCTTTTGCCTCCAAGGCTTAAAATCCTTATTGAACCAAATAAGTCCATGTGCAATAGTTGTAATGGCCTAGAAGTTGAAATCTCATTTTAGAATGAAAAGAACTTTTAATTTGTTTGTCTTGTTGACATGCATCACACACTGTCTTTTTCAAATTTGATTTGGGGTAACCCAATCACTAATTACTTTTTTAAAAGTTTAGAAATCAAGTTCACGTGTGCATGTCCAAGTCTTCTATGCCATAACCAACTATTATCACTCAAGGCGGCTAAGCACTTGGTATCATTCTTAGAAAGATCATTTAGAGTAAATGTATAAATATTTTCATGCCTATGACCTTCAAGAATAACTTTGTTATTGGTTGAATCTTCAATAACACACTTAGCATAATCAAACACAACTTTGTAGCTTTTGTCACAAAGTTGGCTTATGCTAAGAAGGTTATGTTTCAAACCATCAATAAGCTAAACATTTTCAATAGAAGGGGAATGAATTTTATCAATGCAATCAATTCTTATAATTTTTCCTTTGCTATTGTCTCTAAATGTCACAAATCCACCATCTTTTGGCTTGAGAGATGCAAACATCGATTTTTCACCTGTCATATGTCGTGAGCAAGCACTATCGAGGTACCACATTCTGTCCTTGAATGAGGATTTGAGACACACCTACAAGGAGAATCAAGTTTTGATCTTTGGTACCCAAATTTTCTTGTATCCTCTGATTTTAGTTCCTTGAGGAGGTGTTTCTTTAGGAACTCAAGCCTGTTTGACAGAAACATTATGAGATTTTCTGTATGGGCAGTGTGTGACAACGTGTCCATGCTCATAACAGTGAAAACATATAACATTTGAATGATTTGATGATACTTTAACAAAAATATTGCCCAAAATTTTTTGTTTCTTCTTGGGTTTATAACCAATTTCAACTTTACGAAAAACACATCTTTGCATCCTAAGAAATTTATCCAAAATTTTCTTTCCTAGAGTGAACTTATAAACAGTTTTTGTAAGATCCTCAACTCTTTCATTCAAAATTTAGTTTTCAATTTTCAAATCAGAGACTTGTTTTGTCAAAATAAATTTTTCACGTTTTGAAGTCTCTATTTCAATTGAGGGGGAAAGAACTAATTTTTTTAGAATAGAATTCTTAGCACCTAATTTTCTCAACTCATCATGTAAATCCTCAAAAATATTTTGCAGTTCTTCTAAGGAAAAAGAGTCAGGAGTTACATCATCATCTTCTCTGGCCATAAGGCATAGATTGGCAACTTCATTTTTTTCTTTTTGATCATCAGAACTGCGGTCATCGCTTTCGCCCCAAGCTTCTATCATGACCTTTTTGAAGCCTTTCTTGAATTGCTTCTTGAGCTGAGGGCATTCAGCTTTGACGGGTCCAGACTTCTTGCATTTGTAGCAGATTATTTCATCATTCTTGTTTTCTGTTTTGAATCTGCTAGAATCACATTTGAACTTGTTTGGTTCTCTCTTGTATCATTCCTTCTTGAAGAATTTTCTTCCTCCTTGTTTCCTATTTCTAAGAAACTTTTTAAACTTCTTTGTGATGAAAGCCACGTCTTCATTCTCATCACTGGAGGAATCTTCTTCAGATTCTTCATCATGAGTTGAAGACTTGAAGACAATGCCTTTCTTCTTTTTGTTGTCTTCCTCATCATCCATCTTGATGTTCATCTCATGGGTCATGAGAGAACCAAGAAGTTCTTCTAAGCTGAGCCTATTTAGGTCTTTGGCTTCTTGAATTGCCGTGACCTTAGCTTTCCAATTCTTTGGCATACACCTCAAAATTTTCATGACCATTTCTGCATTAGCGTAAATCTTTTCAAGACATTTCAGTCCATTGATAATGTCCGTGAAGCGAGTAAACATATCAAATATAGTTTCATCATGCTTCATTTTAAATAGTTCATAGTTATGCACAAGCAGATTAATTTTTGACTCTTTCACTTGATTGGTACCCTCATGGGTAACTTTGACTTTATCCAAAAAAAAATTGGCAGTGTCACAAGTCGAGATTCTACTGAACTCGTTTGGGTCAAGTGAGCAGTAAAGGGGATTTATAGCTTTAGCATTTTTTTGTACCTCCCTAATGTTAGTTTCAGTCCATTCTTCTTCAGGTTTATAGACAATTTTCTTTTCAACAGTTTTGGTTGGTCTTTTGGGTCCATATATGATAACTCGCTAAAGGTCATAATCTTCGGCTTCCATGTATATTCTCATTCTAGCCTTATAATAGTTATGATTTGTTCCATTGAACAAAGGGAGTTTCTTGGTTGATTGACCTTCAGATTGGATATGTCCAATACTAGTGGTTGGCATATAAAACTCTTAGACTGTTAAGTCAAAAGCAAGAGCCCAGGCTCTGATACCAATTGATAGATCTAGGCAACCTAAGAGTGGGGTGAATTGGGTCTTTAAAAAATAAATAGCAATTTTAAAACTTTTTTCAAAAATTCAAAATAGCCCACCACCGACAGCTTTGTCGACGGTGGTTCGCGGCAGTTTTGATGATTTTTTAGGTTATTTTTTGACTATTTTTTGAGCAACTTTTTTGGCATAAAATAGCAGCAAACATACCTTAAAATATTTTCTAAAATTAAAAAAATTAAGCCAAAATAGTGCACAAACGAGCGGCAAACGACGGTGAAGGCTTCTTTCGGGCTATTTTTTGATAGTTTTATGATATATGGAAGACTGTGATATGATATATGAGTATATCAAAGTATATCAGGATAGCCTGATGCAATCAAGATACAGCAAACTAATAGAAAAGATGATTATTAAAGCTTATTCTCTACAGAAGAATAAAACGCTTCAGCGTTTCACTTTGATCCTAAAATCAGGATATATAGATATCGTGTTTATATATATATGAATTGCATGAATGATTACAGATCTATTTTATTTATACTGTTAATTTAATTAATTAAAAATTTTAATTTTATTTAAATATTTTGTAATAAAAAATTTAATTAAATTTTTTTAATTAATTAATTTTAATTAAATAAAAAGGCTTTAGATATTTTTATTTTTTACAAAAAATCACGTTTAAGATGATTTTTCATAAAAATGGATATCTTTGAAAAACGTGATAATTAATTTTGAATTTTGAATTAATTAAATAAAAAAATATTTAATCGAAATAAATTATTATTTTTTTAAAAATATGGAACTAAAAATAAAATAAATAAATATCTGTAATGACTACCGTAGCTGAAAAGATGAAGAAAAAACTGTGCATTTATTAAATTTTATTTGCTAGGCATTTAAACACGAAAAGATGGTTTCACAAACCAGAATCTTTGAAATCGTATACAAAGAAAGATGTTTAATTCTTTCAGATCGTGTGATTTTCAAAATTAATAATTTTATTTTAATTAACCAAATTAATATAACCCTACAAAAATGTTTTAAAAATCTAAGTGGGAGAGTAATTTTATTTACAGATAAATCATGCGGTCTCCATCACCAGTTTGTAGGAGATGCAATTAAATCCTGCGTGTTGATAGTAAGTCCTTCCTCCCTATTGGACAGATTAATTACAGTATCGCCAGTACAAACTTCCTTTAGAAATAATTCTAGATAATTATTAGTGTGGATCACTTCTTCGTTAGAAGAGTTTATTGCGAAATGATTGATTTGAAATTTGGTGATGGTTAACACTTAATTGTATATAATAGTATTATCTCCTTCTAAATCGCTGCTATTATATACTGAACCAAAGTTATGTCAGCTATTCAATTTTACTTGGCATAGATAGCTGTCTAGATAGTAAAATTAATAGGGATTAGCCTGTCTGATCATACAATGGATAGTAGACGTCCTCCCAACGATGCGTGCTATTCACATAGTACCAGACTACTGGTGAATTTCTTTTAAAATGGTATATGGAACCAAATTAAAATAAATTTAAAATTTTGTTCATTATAATTATCGGTATTTTTAATTATATGATTTTCACGATTAAAATAGCTTTCAACCCACTCGCTTTAATACTCAAAGAAAACAAACTTACATAACCAAATTATATTGACTGGAAATGAAACTTGAACATTGCCTTAATTGCCGAGGACTACAAGTTTGTATTAACTGAGATATGTCCACTAGTACCTGATATGGGGGCGACCGAACAGGAAATCCAAACCCATCAGAAGTGGCGAAAAGCTGATCAGATGGCTGGCTGTTACATTTTGGCTTCAATATCAAATGTTTTGCAGTATCAACATCAGTCCATACCCATGCCTATGACATGATAATGAACCTCAAAAAAATATTTAGGGATCAAAATCGTGCTGCTAGGCAGGTGGCCATGAAGTCTCTAATGAATGGAAACATGGCTGAAGGCACCCCAGTTAGGAATCATGTTCTAAACATGATCAGTTTTCGGAATAAACTAGAGATCTTTGGAGCTAAAATTATCGGAAAAGCCCAAGTCGATATCATACTCCAGTCACGGCCTGAAAGTTTTAAGCTATTTTGCTTGAACTACACCAAGAATAAGCTCAGTTTTTCATTGGCAAAACTTCTTAATGAACTTCAAGCAGCTGAGGATGTTCTTGTTGGAGGCAATACTACCAATATCATTATTTTTACAAATAATTTTTGATAAAAAAATTAACTGGACTGAAAAACGCCGAAATGGGCTCCAGATAAAACTTTTGACGAAGAAACGATCAAAATAAAACCCGTGCAACCAAAGTTAATTTAGATGAATACCTTTTGTCCATCTATTCTTCAACTATGACTTGATTCTGAGTTGAAACTCCATTCAGATCTTCTACCATATTTTCTTATGCGATCTTTGAACGTAGTGTGGGTTAGGGACTATTGAGAACTCATACCGGCAGAATCCAAATATATTTAGTCATGAGAGACAAAATAATATATCAATGATACCAAACTGGTTCAGCCTACCTGCATATATATAGGGTTACAGTAGGGATTTTGAGAGTAATTTTGAGTAAAACTTCTAGTGGAACACAGATACCTACCAGCGATTTCTGCAATTATGGAAAGATGCAGCGATTTCTGTAATTTTCATAAAATACTAAATTACAGTTCACACCACTAAAGAAAACTATAATTACACTCTGACCCATAATCTCAAGACCTTCTTACATTGAACTCATGTTATTAAATGCTTACCATTTCTCCCCACGTTAAGATTCCCGATACTCGCCAATTTAATTACTGACAATTTAATTTAATCGTTATCTAGATATTCCTTAAGCCCTTCCACTTAACTTATCTGACCGCCGAATAATTAAATCCACCTCTAAGGTTTAGCCCGGTCAAAACTTATAAGCATCCTCAAGGGGATATCGTCAATCCTAATTTTTCGGGATGTAAATTTCGTCAATAATTAATATTTACCATATAAATAATACCGCTATCCAACTCACCAGGAATATAGACCCATATAAGATCGCACCCTCTAATGAATCAAAACAACGAATATTAAATATATGAAAATCAATAACTATTTCAAGATTAAGAGGATAAGCACTATTCATAATAATCTTGGGGTGTGAATTAATTTATACAGTCAGTACAAAATTAATTACCGCAAATGTCTCGTTCAATACACACAAAATGTACTAGTACAGAGAGTCGGGATAATAGATGACGCTATTATCTGTTCCCCATAATCAAGAGAGGCCTACTAAAACTCTGTACTACAGTCGTACCGATGGTATGTCCATTTTCATCGAAACTGTGAATATAAAATTTATATTTTGTAAGAACCTAAAATCTGATCTTCTGTGTGCAAACATACTCTACACAACAGATCAAATACTATACAGAATATTGGACATCCATATATATCAAAGAAATGATATACATACATTGTTCATAAAGATTCTCATAAATTGAAAAATTAATTTTTATTAAAATTAAATTAAATACAAAAAACATAATTTTTAATATAACAATCCTAATAATCTCTTACTTATACTCAAAATTATGCTACCATACATCATACTCTCATACCCTCTACATGACTATCAAAAGTCTTAGCCGGCAAGCTCTTTGTAAAGGATCTGCAAGGTTGTCTCCTGATGTAAGCTCTATGTCTGACTAGAAATCTGAGTCTATGTACCCCAAAGGTACTAGAATGTATGCCTGGAAAACTACATATAATCCTTAGTTATTTTTAGGTACTTGATTATATATTCTTTACCGCAGTCTAAAGCTCCTGCCCTAAGTTTGACTGATATCTGCTAACCATGCCAACAGAAAAGCAGTTATCGGGTCTAGTACAAAGTATAGCATACATGAGGCTTCCTACTGCTGAAGTATAAGGAACTGCCTTCATCTTTTCTATCTCATCAGGTGCCTTAGGACACAAATCCTTAATATAGTGATTCCATGCTTAAAAGGGAGAACCCTTTCTTGGAATCCTGCATGCTAAAATGAGCAAGTATATCATCGATATACTTTTCTTGTGATAAGCCAACATCATTTGTTTCTGATCTCGCGCAAGCTTGATCCCAATGACGTGGCTGGCTTCTCCCAAGTCCTTCATATCGAATTACCCAGATAACCATACTTTAACCATAGATAATGACCCCACATCGTTTCCGATGAGCAAGATATCGTCTACAGAAAGTACTAGAAAGATCACCACGCTTCTTGTACACACAGGACTCACTCGGACTTTGATAAATATCATAAGACTTAATGGCTTGATCAAACCGAGTGTTCTAAGACCTCGATGCCTTCTTAAGTTCATAAATGGATCTCTTAAGCTTACACAACATGTGTTCTTTGCCCTTTGCAATGAATCTGTCTGGTTGTATCATATAGGTACACTCGTCAAGATTTCTGTTAAAGAAAGCTCTCTTGACGTCCATTTGCTAGATTTCGTAATCGAAATGTGCGGCAATGGACAAGAGAATCTGGATAGACTTAAGCATGACTCCCGACGAAAAAGTTTTATTATAGTCGATCCCTTACTTCTGAGTAAATTTTTTAGCAACAAGTCTAGCTTTGAAGGTTTCAATCTTCCCATCTACTCCTCTCCTTATCTTATAGATCCACTTGCATCTAATGGATTTTATTTCTTCCTGTGGTTCTACAAGTTTCCAGACCAGATTAGAATACAAAGATTCCATCTCTAAATTCATAGCCCTTTGCCAAAGATCTACATCTTTGTCTTGTAGTACTTCATTATAGTTACAGAGCTCGATATCCAGTTCTGTTGGAATCTTGTCAAACGACTCTACCAAGAACATACACTGATCAGGTTGATGAGCAACTCTCCCACTACGACGAGGTACTATATGTATCTGTGTACTAGCAGTAACAGGCTGTGCATATCCCGATATATATCGTGTACTAGCAGTAACAGGATGTACATATTTAGCTACATTCTGTCCAAATATCATACCTAGATACCTCGAAAAGGTCCCTCCAACCCATTTCAAACTCTCTATTAAAACCAATTCTACTGAGGGTTTGGTACCTGACAGAACCTATTTTACAAAATTATCAAAAACTCTAACTTGTTTTAAACAACTACCCATATCAATCTTCATAAAACTTGTAGGGGACATGTTAAAATAGAGCATATCCAAACATGGGTTGATTTGTACTTGATGAGATACCCCAAAACTGAGACCAACAGAGGGGTAGTTTCGGTAAAAGTTTGAGGAAAGTGCTGAACCATTTTTGTTTCCGTCAAGTTTTTCACCTAGTTTCCTTAGGTTTTGACCTTGTTGTTAAACATAAAAGTTGTAGAGAATATTTTAATATAAATTCTCACCAAAAATCAAAATCCAACTCCAAGTCTAAGTACCTCAAAATGCTGCGGTACTTTAAAATTTAATAATTGGAAGAGAGTAACAAATGATTAAGTTAAATACTTAAACAAGTGAACGTTTGGGCAAGTTCATAGTACCTCTTAAACATAAAAAGAAAGTAACTAAGATCCCTAAAATCAAATAAAACATTCAACGGTCCGAATCATTTTAGTTTCACATGCTAAATGGGAAGAATTTTGTGTTAACAGTCGAGTCGTGTTTCGCTTGCTAGGCACAGAGGTTGTAGAACCCAGGGGTCCTGTTTAGCTTACCGAAGGAGGATCGATCCTTATACATATAATATAAGGTGAGAGTGCTTAGTTATTATCTTGAACTTGACTTTATATAAATGATGCTGAAAAATGTTTTGAAGCGCATGTTTTGAACTATGACCAGTTTGGCGATCGCATGATCCTGTTGTTTTCAAAAACCATTATGTTTTTAGTTCAAGTGTGCTATTTATGATATTTTGAGTTTACATGAAGTTATTATAAAAGTACGGTTAATGTTGTGTGGTTGTTCAAAAGTGCCAAGTTATAAGCGTTTTCAGCCCTTTATATCCCGTTATAAGAAAAATTATCCAACTATGGGTTTTTCATTTGTCCCTATCGGGGAAGTTTCTCATTAAACGAGGGTTTTTGCCTTTAAGGCTTTTGGACTAAATCCCAGGTTTTTGCACATACCACTTGTGCTTCGTAGATCTATCATGTTGCTATCTGTGCATTGCAAATTGAGATTGCGATACTGTCGGAACTCCCGATCGTAAGGTTGATGACTACTTAGACACTGTTGGGGTTTGGGTCTAATTTTGAAAAAGTGGTTATTCTTTCAAATTATGGTGGTTGCGCCAGTAACATATTTCTATTTGTCGTACTGAGAAGGTTCTGTATAATCTGTGATATTTTCATGTTCAAAAAAATGCATCAGTTTCTATGTTTTCATGAAAAATGTGATAAACTATTTTTAGAAAGAGTTTTTAGTTATCCTCAACTTAGTAACTGTCTTTTCTATTCATGATAATGCTAAGTACGCCCTCCTATAACCTATGGGATTGCAGATACCAAGAACGGCTAGGAGTTGGTCCACCACAAGCGTTGTCGAGTAGTTTTGGATCTGGTGTTGGGAGTCGTTTCGGTCTAGTTTTCTTTTATTTAGTTTTTTAGTTTTGGCAGAGCTTCATGTATAAGACCTAAAGATTTTTTATGTTTCAGAAGTAATGTATGCCATTAGGATGACGAATCCCTAGTGACTCGTGTTTACCCATTTTGACCTTAAGTATTGTAGTTGCTTAGAAGTTTTTCTTTGATCTCTTAATATCATTATTTCTTATCTTTATCTTTAGCCACCGATTTATAGTGGGATCACATCCCTCTGTACAGGTTTAGTGCCTTACGGGAGCGGGGTGTTACAAGTATCATTGGGACAAAGTATTTCCCCAACCACATCTGACCCACAATATCAACTAGTGAGCAGCTAACTCGTCCATAAGAAGAAACGAGGAGGTAACGAGGAGGTAACGAGCAAGGAGGCAAAAACACAAGGCATAACGACGTTGTAACTGAAAGCCAAGATCGCTAAGGTCTTTGGTAAGATGGAATATGTCTATTATCCTAGGAACTTCGAGGCAGTCGTTGAATGTCAAAAGGGAGGCCTTCATCTTGTATAAGCCACATAGTCGTATTATCTGTTGTCGATCAGAGAGAAAGAAAGTCGACACAACAATAGACTTCCTCAGGATAAGGTCTAGACTAACAGCAAACTCTTCCACAATGGGGCACAGTTCTTTAAGGCCGAAGCAAAAAAAAAAGGGATTGTGGATCCCACAGTTATGCAACAGCCCTCAGTAGTGGTTCGTTGATCTTAACGAACATTAGAGAAAATAAAGAGTTGATATCAAATGAGGAAAAGTTAAGACGCTCGATGGGAAAAAAACTCATCTATCCATGTGGAGAGTAAGCTATGAGAGGAAGCCATTATGGTAAAAGTGAAAAAAATGGGGGACCCCAGTCCATACTTATAAGGCATGAAGAGTCTGAACATCAGAAGGCTCAAAAAAGCCCAAAAATTCTTGTGACCACAACCTTGGAAGTTGCAACCACAACATCCAGTACATGGTTGCAACCTTTTAAACCTTGCGATCGTGTCCTTTCCATTGTCCTTCCTTGCAACCGCAAGGTTCTAACTCTGTGACCGCAACCTTCGAAGGTTGAAAGTATTCCCCTTTTTGCACCATTTTTATATCTCTTATATTCTGTTATTTACTTTCTATTGTTTATCGCTTTCAAACAAGACATTCATGTTAGGTTAGAATAAGAAATAAAATTTGCATGAGTCTAGATAGTAATTCAAGATCTATATCATGTATTATACAACCAACGGGAAGAAGAATCATGCAAGCTCAAACATATAAACAAGAAGGTAAAAAAAAGGGAGGGGGCCGCGAAAGCCAAAGTGTATCTAAAAGTGCAAGAGTACCCTGGCCCGTCAACCAGTGAAACTGGACCACACAGGTTCAAAAGAACCAAATGTATCATAAAGCATCAGAATGTATGTAGAATAAATTAGTATGAAAATGGGGGATCTCTCTCTCTCTCTCTCTCTCTCTCTCTCTCTCTCTCTCTCTCTCACAGTCTCTGGTGGACTCGACAGGTAGAAAGGCCAGCATATGAAGGACTAGCCTCATCAAACAGCTCATCCAGATCATCGATGTCATCACCGTTGCTACTAGAAGAAGTGGATATGACTCGAGAATGGCTCCGAACAAATTAAGTAAACCCTCGAGTAGAGTAAGCTTGGAAAGAGGCACAAAACCCATGATCTCGTGTTGGACCCTGAGTTGGAACCTGTGGCTGCGCTAGGCCTGGGACTGGAGCCTATAGCTGTCAAAAGGAGATAAAGATAAGTATGAGATACTGAAAAAGACAAAGAGCTAAAGAAGTCAGAAGGTACTCACAATGGCCACTGGGGTAAAGGCAATGCCGATTGCCCGAATAGTAACATCCTACTGGCGAATCAATCCTATCTGCCATGATAATAAAAGCATCACATGATCTATCCACACCTAATTAATCTGTGAAAAGAAGATGTAGTTTGAGAAAACTAAACAAAGAAGGTAGTAAAAAGGAAGAAAAGGGAGGGGTAAGGACAAACCTGAGTGATATCGGCTCTAAACTCCAGGGCTGGCAGAACCGGGACAGGAAGGACGAATGGTTGGCCCGCTATATAGGTAGGGACGTCCCGCAAAATCTTTAGACCCATCACTCCTCTTGCTCTAGCTGCTCCAGCACTAGCTGCTCCAATACTAGCATCTCCAGCTTCAGCTGCTCTAGATCCTACGTCACCTGCCCCTGCTCCTACTCTCAGGGCAGCTGCAACCTCTGCATCTCTCCCTCTCCTCTTGGCTCTACCCTATCTAGCTGGTGGAACCCCTGCGACTACTGGACAAGGACCCATCGGTCCCATCAAATGTCCCCTCGCTCATGTCGTATAATTTCTAATCAGCTCCAGAAAAGTAGACGTTGGAGCTCCAGCTACCTCTAGCATAATGTCAAGGTCGCCCATATAATCTATCTGCCGCATGGAAGCTGAAGGAGGTACAGAGATCCAAAAGTGATCCAGGCCAAGGGACTGCCGAATGACTCACTCTCCCAAATACCACTCCCGGTAGAACGGGTCCTCTAGTAAAACCCGCAACCAAGAAGTGCCACAACTGCGCATCAGATCTGCGCCAGCCCTCTTCTCCATCCCCTGCCAAACATCCCAGTGAACCTGTAAAGGAAGAAGATGTCTGGTTAGAAAATAGAGGCAGGATAAAATAGGAGCAAGGAACAACAAGTAGTAAATAGTACAATGAACAAGTATAGAGCAGTAGACAGAGCAGAGAATAGGAAGTAGAAATTATACCTGGTCTGGGGTCAACCGGTCCAAAGACTCGTGAAATCGGTCTAAAATATTCCCTCCATGCTTTCTCCCCTTTAGCCCCCGGACCCACCGAGCGGCGCAAGGGATCACTAGAAGATTGGCATATGAGTTCTCTGAGAGTGACATCTCCTACCGCAACTACTGCCACCCTGGTATTATTACCTATATGTACGTAAATGTTTCCATCACTGAGCTGCCTGATTTTCTAGAACCCCTGCAAAGAATTACAAACATGATGAGTGTCTCCCATATCCACATACCAAGTACCGGTAGATAGCACCGCTAAACATGTTTCAACCATTAGTAATTAAAAAGTACCTTGCTTGTTCTGCTAATTGAGAAAAACTAGATAATGTTTTTTTCAATACCCAAATTGGTTACAGTGATAGCACTTGCCTCTCGGCTTCTTCACACTAGCTTTTGACCCCTTAGCTTCTTTTAAACCTATGCCTCATTGTTTTTAAATCTTTTTCTTCTTCTTATCTTTCGATTTAAAGGAAAAACATTTTTTATCCATATGCATAGTACCTGGCTTTCTAAGAACACCATCGGCTGCTTGAAGTTCTTTAAAAAGTTCTGCTAATGAAAAGTATAGTTTATTCATGGAATAATTCAGGCAGAACTGCTTAAAACTATCAGGCAGTAACTGGAGTATGATATCGACCTAGGTTTTCTCGTTAATCTCAACTCATAGGATCTCCAATTCATTCAGAAGACTGATCATCTTCAGAAGATGATCCCTAACTGGGGTGCCTTCAACCATGCTTGTATTCATTAAAGACTTCATAGCCACCTGCTTAGCAGCACGATTTTGATCCCTAAATATTTTTTTTGAGCATAGATTGATGTTGATACTATAAAATATTTGATATGGAAGCCAAAATGTAACAGTGAGACATCTGATTAGCTTTATTCCACTTCTTATAAGCCCGAGTTTTCTATTCGGTTGCCCCCTCATCAGGTACTGGTGGACAAATCTCAAATTATACAAATTTGTAGTCGGCAGCAATTAAGATAAAATCTAAATTTCTTTTTCATTTTACATAGTTTGGTCCCGTTAGTTTATTTTCTTTGAGTATGGTCGTGAGTGAATTGAAAGTCATTTTAATCCTAAGAATCACATAATTAAAAATAACCGTTAATTATAACGAGTAAAATATTAAATTTATTTTAAATTTGACTTTCAATACCATTTTAAAAAAATTCGCGAGTAGCCTGGTACCCTGTGAATAGCATATCTCGATTGGAGGATATCTACTATCCATCGTTTGTCTAAACAGGTCAATTCTTATTAATTTTACTATCTAGGCAACAGACCATGCCAAGTAAAATTAAATATCTAACATAGTTTTATCCAGTAAATAATAGCAACGACTCACATGGAGAGCATACTATTATTTACAGCTAAGTGTTAACTACCACCTTGTAATAACCGGATACATACCCTAATTGTAATAACCCGATTAATAACGACTCATGTAAAGACCCAGCCCAAACCCTGAGTGTTAGTGAACGATAGTCCACAAGCCTATAGAGCACAGACGATGTCCAAAACCCTAACTCTAACCGAAAACCCTAAGTTCGGCCCGAAAATCACAAAAAGATCCAAAACTCAAGCAACAAAATCTTAACACCCGAAGAGTCTCCCAATATTCTAAATGAAGTAAATATCATGAAATAATGAGTTAAAAATTAAAAATTCTCACAAATAGGGTAAAATGACCATTTTGCACCTAGTACAGTAAAATGTCTTAAAATTTTAAATTTTGACACATGGATATCCTAAAGTAAGAATTTAAGTACAATTAAGTAGTAAAAGACAAAATAACATCAAAAAATGCCAAAAATACCCCATAGTGGTCAACCACCATGGGAAGTGTGCTAAAAATGACTTTTTACTTTCTTTTTAGCTTAAAATAATGAGAAATGTATTAAATTAAGTATTATGATGATCCAATACTTGTTGAAGAAGTAATATACATAATAATATAGTGTTACAGATCAATAAAAGCAAATAAATCATTATTGAAGTTCATACATAACAAAATAAGTCAAAAAGTCATATATTGACAAAATAGCTTAATTTGACTTAAAAGACTACATTTATTTAATCAATTGCTATGAAAATTACGATAATACATGAAAATACTATATTTATCATAAACATACTAAAGCAATAGGTCTTAGTAGGAAAAGACACCAAAAAGATACATCAAATTAACTTTGAATGTATTTTCTTGCACAAATGGGCACGAAAACCAAGAAAACTCCCTTGATTGATGGGGGGATCAGATTTTTGTCCCCCCAAACTGACCCTAGCTGTATTTTAGCTTCCCCAAATCTGATTTTGTCCCCTTGAATTAATTAATGACCCATGTGATGAAAGAAAAAAAGGACTAAAATGAAATGATCCTTGTTCCTTCCTTGTTCCCTTGCCTTCTCCTATATAAACCAAGCCAAATAGCATCTCTCTCCCTTTCGTATTTCATCCATATAGAGAGAGAAAATCAGATTCGAGTGTTCTTGAAGTATTATACAAGTTTGAGGGAGAAAAAGAAGGAGAAGAAGAATAAGGAGCAAAGGTGAAGCAAGAGGTGCTTTTTTAAAGCTAAGTCATTCCATCCCACCATCCTTGAGCCCTCTAAATAAGTAAGTAAAACCTATAAATCTTGTGTCTAACATCCCTCAAAATATCCCCCAACACATCCCCTTAAACACTCCAAGAACTAAGAATCGAAATCAAACCGAAAAGGCGTCGTAGTTAGAAATTATGGGATGTTATGTTTATGAATGATATGAGATGTTATTGTGTGTTGTTATCTTTAAATTCGATGACCTCTAAGTGTGCTGGACCCTTGATATTAAAATCTAAAATACAAGCATGTAAAGAAATAGAACAAAAACATGACATGACATAAGTAGAAGACTTGAACCCAAAGAAGCTTAATTTTTGAGAACTTTGATGTTTCTGCCATGAGATTTGAAATACCATACCTCAATGTAAAAAAATTGATCTAAGTATTTTATTTATGTTCATATTTATATTTTTGTGTTATCTTTCATCCAAAGTTGGTTTCAGCTCATTTGTATAACCCGAACTCAAGATATTGCAATTTTACCAAAATGTATCATTTTCTGACCAGTCAACACTACTGACTTGGAAACCCTATTTTACAATGAGATCCGAACTTTGGTAAAAACATAAAAGTTGTAGAAAACATATATATCTATCGACCCACCAAAAATGAGAACAAAATATTGAGTCTTAATAGGTAAAACCCCTTTGAAAGTCTCTATTGAGTTTCAGCCCCCAAGGAACATTCTGTTACATATTTTTACATAGCTCAAAACCCCTATTTTGTGTGACCTATTCGAAAGGTGGTCTACATGAATCTTTTAACTAACATATTGAAGTACTTTCTATCCAAACATCATACTTTAAAACCTTGGGATGATACCCCAAAATCGTTTCAAACCCTCTATCCAAAATCGGCTCTGGTGAGTTTTAGCGGATGACAGAACCTACTTTTTAAAATTGCCAAGAAGTCTAACTTATTTCAAACAACTACCCTTAGCTCTAAAATGAAACTTGTAGGGGATTTGTGAAATAGAACATACTAAAAAATGGGCTCATTTGGACTTGATCTGATACCCCAAAATCGAGACCAACAGAAACAAGTTTTTGATAAAATCTTGAGAAAAATGCTGAACCGTTTTTACTTGAGATGTTTTGTTCACCCATTTGCCTTAGGTTTTATCCTTGGTGTTAAACATGAGTTATAGAAAATATTTTTATCTAAATGGTGTTTAAAATTATAACTTGATTCCAAGTCTAGATACCCCAAAACTTTGTCGTTTCTTTTAATTTAATACTTGATTTTTTGCCTTAAAAGTTGTTAAGGGTGAATTGAGTATCCTTTACTATGAGACCTGAGTTTTTTAATGATGTTTGATTGAATTAGTTGATTAGTGTTTCTAAGTAAATATATAATGATTTTGAATTCATGTGATCATGTTGAATCATATATTGAGGATTGTAGCTTGTGCTTCACATACTTGTACTTTATGAATTGCGAATTGTATCATGAACTTTGCTATGCAAGTTGATGTCATGCTATAGATACTGGTACTTGAGATCCATATTTCATATGATGATCATTATCACTTACATCTTAGCATATTGGAGTCCATTTGTATAAACCGTTGTGGGGGTGACAACTTTGAGCCATGTATGTCCTGAGCCGTGTTACATCCTGAGCCGTATCACGTCATGAGCCGAACTACCGCTATATGCCGTAGTGATCAGGAATGCTGATATACGGGAACCTAACGTACGAAAACATAATTGTACCATTCAGATTATTATATTGGATGTGTTAAGTTTGGGCCATGTATGTGCTGAGCCATATTACGTCTTGAGCCGAACTGCTGCTATACGCCGTAGTGATCGAGAACGCTGATGTACGAGAACCTAACGTACGAAAACATAATGGTGCCATTCGGATTATTGTATTGGATATGTTAACTTTGGGTCATGTATGTCCTGAGCCTTGTTACGTTCTGGGCCATATCACGTCTTGAGCCGAACTGCCGCTATACGCCGTAGTGTTCGGGAACGCTATTGTACGAGAACCTAACGTACGAGAACATAATGGTGCCACTCTGAATTTGATTGGTTGATTTATAATTGGGTTGCGTTATGTTGAGTTGCCTTTCATGATTCTAAGTCTAAGGCATCCCTGGTTACCATTTTTAAAAATGTTTTGGGATGAATTCCCCTTGTGCACCTTGGGCGTGTCCCCGGTGTTTGAAATGGTTTATGGATATTGTTGGGCACCATGGGTACGTCACTGGCATTCGGATTTTGATGATTTAGACTTTGGGTTGACGCCAAACGAGCATCCTGGTTCTTAAGGTGGGAATTATTGGCCCAGATAAGGGTGGCTGATAATTGGTTGGCAGCCCCCACGCTGTTGTCATTGAGTAAAACAGCTGTGGCATGATGCCCGGCAACGCATTTACTATTCGCAACGAGACAAAGATAGGTTTGGTGATCAAAGTCCCATCAAGTCTACTCTGGTGATTCTCGATGTGGAATCCCTGTTATAATCGGGGTACATGTTGGGATAGGCATCTACATTTCATACACGGCATCTCATATGCACATGTTTATTGACTTATCTGCTATCCTATCATAAATTTGTCTGTCTCTTTGACCATAAACTGTATCGGGTGTTATATGGTATGTGTTGCGGTGAATTTTGTGCCGTGAGATTAGTTAGAAGGTTAGAGTATTTTGCTTCTGGACCTTGGCTCATGGTATTCGTCCCACAGGTGAAGATGAGTTCTTAGAGGAAGTCGTCCCAGAGGGAGAAGAAAAGTTTGAAGAACAGGGTGAGTTCCAAGAGCACGTGGATTTTGCTGATGCATTCTAAGGAGTCGAGACCTCTGGTTTTGTTCTTATATTCAGTTCTCTTGTGCTTAGTGTAATTTTTTAAATTTCTTGGTGAAACTGTAATAGTTATGTAATTTTGAACAATTCAGAACTCCTTTATGATGCAAAAACTAACGTATGTAAATATGAATGAATGGTTAGAATATCTCTTTATTTATATTTATGTATGTCCTGACGTACCCGGAGGACGGGGCATCACAGTTGGTATCAGAGCTTGCGTTTAGTGAACCTTCAGGCCTTGGGTTATGAAAAACCATGCATTCTGTCGCGTTGGAGCTCTATAGAAGGCATTGTATTAATTATTATTATCATCTATACATTATAAGAACTAAAACTTGATGCGTCTAAGTTCTATAGCGAGTTATGTAGGACGTTATCGACATCAAGAATAGTAGGGAATCTACATGCAAAAGACGGGTAAGACCATCGAGATTGAAGATCGAATATTCATGCAACGAGTCATCTTATTTTAAGAGGGGTAGACAGGAGCGCGCACTAGGAGAAGTTTTAGATATCACCTCGAGAGACACCATTCGAACCCTGCGACTTCATCTTTATAAGTCCTTTTCTCTTTTACCCCAAGCCCTGGTATCAACTTTTTAAAGTTCTTTTGTATGTCCATCCTTCTTATATCATCAGTCCTCAACGATACCGTCAAGTGTCGTTCGTTGGTAACTCTTATGCACCCAAGTCTTGTTGATAACCCTATTCGAAATTCAATCCTAGAAAATACCCTTGTCCTCAAGTTTTCATGCATCGATAATGACCGGTATTTGCATTTGATTCTCTTCCGATCTAAGTCATCATCCTTAAACTAACTCTTCTCTTATTAAACTCGATATCAAGTCTTTGGTAAGTACCCGTTCCAAACATTCGACATTAATAAAATCTTTTGCCATCGTTCACTTCTCTCGATCTTGAAACCACAATTTGTTGCAGTGATTTTGTGAATTCTTCGTACACTATTGAAATCTCTACTAGGGAAGTAGACTTGGATGCTTGAATTGAAGTACGTTAGGCCGACATAACTTCGGAAAAAATATCTAGTTTGGCTGCCCCTTTTGCTTCAACATCTCTTTTATCATAATTTAATTGTACTAGATTAGTTCCGGAGACACTTGTTTAAAGTATTGGTCATTGTCCTCTTCTTCTTTCTCCTACATTTGAACCCCAAATGACCACCCAATTTGTGTCAATGGTAATTGCCTTAACCATGACCATTTGACCTCATCCAACCTATCTTTGAACCACCTGGGTTTCACCATAAGATGTTCTAACACTGCCCATGTTTTTTACTGTTGACCTTCAAAACCTTTCCCCATAAATCTATGAGTAATAACGATCATTAGGATATTACGTCATTTGGCTTTAGCCCCTTCACAGGAAACTGAGCCAATGCACGAAAACCTCTTAACGCCTCTTCAAGTGTGAAGCAGATTTCTTCTTGATGTCACGGCTTAGAATATCTGTCAACTTCTACATTTAGCAAAGTTTTGAAGATTAAGACTCCCAACTGCAAGAATGGTTAAGTAAAGGCTTATTCAACTAACTATATTTTTCAAAGGTCCCGAAAAATACGACTATACCATTAGCAATCTAAAGTCAAAAACGATAGCTTCGCATCAAATGTTTTGCGACACCACCATATGGAAAATTCAAACTTTCCGAAGACTAGTTCACAGCTGACCCACCCATCCAATAAATCGAAAAGCAAAAGATTCATACCGGTAGTAAGAAAGCGAAAAAAATGAGAAACAGCCTCAAACTCACGATAACCTTAGTACACTAGCAAAAGAGGTACGTCTATATACATCGATATTCACATTGGCCTTCCCACCGAAGTGTTAGAGTCTAAATTTTTTCCATCACTAACAAAGAACGAAGAATCTTGATCACAACAATGAATGTTTAGAGCCTGATGAAGAATTAACCACCAAGTCACATAGGTCACACGACTAGGTATTTATCACAGCCATATCTTTTATCATGTTTGTTTTACCCTAAAATGACCAACTGCCTGAGAAAACGATCCAGTTATTGGAAGTGACATTCAAACCTAACGTTCTAGCACATCAAGAACATACGGTAGAGGCCAAGAGGAACGGAGCAACCCTTAGAAAGACTAGAGAGAAAATAGAAGCATATGGTTATAGACTTCGTCATCAGGATTATCAAGATCACCTCAAGGACCGGTAACTCTTTAGTTAAATAATTCAAGGAGTTGGGTGCCAAGGAGTTTGTGGAAATAGTGAGTCCCATTGACGCTGAAGATTGATTGAGGGGTGGAGTGCGCATTTTAGACAGACCGAGTTGTTCACATGGTAGGTTCTTAAAGTATTAGCTCGTATTCGTTTGGCGTATAGACTGTGTAACTCTTATGGAGTTGGTATTCGGTTTCCGTTGTGGTATCGATGTGAGTCGCAAGAAAGTTATTTTCGAAAGCCTTTTGTGACTGGATTCAGATGGTTAAGCATATACCTGGGGAGCGTTTAGTTTGTATGGTATGTTTAACCCTAGTGACTCATTAGACTCAAGTGGCGGTATTAATCTTGATAGTCGTAAGGCTAGAGTAATCCAACATTAAGTGGTGATGTGATTTTGAGTTAATAGTCGTTAGTCGATTGAGAAGTAGTCTTCGATGTACGTTTAAATATGGCAATGAGCTAGTTTTTGGTAGAGTGATAGTCTTTCCAGACATAAGTGAAAATTGTTCGAAATCAGTTTCGATGGTGGGCTAGTTTAGAGACATATGATTGCTTGTGGAAGTCGTACTCAATGTAAGTTGTGTTTTGGAGCCAACGTGTTCTCAATGATAAACTGGGGTCATGATACCACAAATTGAAAATGCGGGAGCCAGATATACCCAAGACTACCTTTAGGACTCGTTACGAGCATTATAAATTTGTGGTGTTGCCTTTCGAGTTAACGAATGTACCTGCTGCGTTCATGGGCCTGATGGATCAAGTGTTCAGAAGTTTTCTAAGACCAATTTATAATTGTGTTGATAAATGATATTCCGTTATATTCTCAAAGTGAAGAGGAACACAAGAAATATTTCAAAACTTTTTTGTAGATCTTGAGAAAACAAAGTTGTATGTAAAACTTGGTAAGTGTTGAGTTTTAGTTGGACCGAGTGATGTTTTTAGGTCATGTTATATCTGGACAAGAAATTCAAGTGGACCCAACAGACATAGAAGCAACATTTAATGGGAAGAGGCTAACTAACGTGACAGAGATACGAACTTTTTGGGACTAGTTGGTTATGTGACATGGTCCTTGGAGATTAGGTAGTAATTAGTTTAAAATGTTAGTAGGACAAAATAATCATTACTCTAAGTGCTGAACATATGGGATCGACCTTATCCTTACCAGCAATAAAGAACAACTCAAGTAAATAAGGACACAATTTTAGAAAACAAGAAGGCACAATGATGGTAAATCATCCTCAACCTTCCATACGATGAAGTACAGGGTGAAATTTCAGGAATGAAATTTGTTTAAGGGGGTAGTTTGTAACGACCCGATACAGACCCTAGTTGTAACAACCCGATTGATAACGACCCATGTAAAGACCCAGCCCAAACCCTGAGCGTTAGTGAAGGATAGTCCACAAGACTATAAAGCACGGACGAGGTTTAAAATCCTAACTCGAATCGAAGACCCTAAGTTCGGCCCAAAAACCCCAAAAAGGTCCAAAACTCAAGCAACAAAATCTTAACACCCGGATAGTCTCCCAACGCCGTGACCGTAAAAAACGACGTATGCATTTTTCATGAAAACTGATAACTATATTAATCTTAATAGTATAATACCTTTATGAAATTGTTGAAAAGTTTCAAGAAATCCCGAATACGTTGAAGACGACCATGCAATCTTCCCACGTATATCCCGGACGCACTACGACGATCACGGTGTGTGGGCACCGATTTCGATCGAAGAGTTCTTCCTCCTTTCGGTTTCTTCTCACACAATAATCTCTAAAAGGCAAAATTAATTGCCTAAGAGGAGAGGG
>JAOTRH010442433.1:0-32503 GCA_034768845.1 Heliamphora exappendiculata
AATTTTCTTAGCAGAAGAGTAAGTTGTATCATAGTAATCATAAAAATGATCTGCAAGACAATTCAAAAGATAATAGCAACATTTATACTCATCTTTTTTGTAATTTTCACTTTCTCTACATGAGTTTCATACTCTTCGTCAGTCATCTCCTCGGTAGCAATTTTGATCGGATTCTTTTCGGTGAGAATGTAAGCTACCATGAGAAGGTTAAGGTAGAAAAGAACCTTTCCTTTCCATCTCTTGAAATGAGCTCCCTTGAAACGGAAAGGCTTATTGAGATCGCCAGTGCCTTCATTTATTTTTTCTGGTGCTTGCTCCAATTTTGAATTCTCCTTAAAATTGTTGAAAAAATATCAATAAATTGATATTTTTAAGCACAATAATTAGAAAAACAAGCAACACAGAACAGGCTGAGGCACGGATATCTCGCTTTCTTTAAGGAGATTCAAGCCCTCTGCGGTTGGCAATGCCCGAGACCGATGCAGCAAACTTTAAAATTTGACTTGTCTCCCCCAAGATACAACAGCCTAACTGATCGTTGTATGACTCAAACAAACTCTGCATAAGTTGTAGAATCCAAAACTCCACCAACAATAACACCTTTCATTGGCCAGTAATCTCTGAAATATTTTACATGAAAAATATTTTTTTTTTCACACTTTAAACGGAATGGATGTTGAGTTATTTATAGGGAGAAAGATGAGAGAATGAAAAGATAAGTTCATAAATGGATAATTAACCAAATACATCCATATGAAAAAGAATAAATAACATTCATGTGTATACATATTAACATTCATGAATAAATAATATTTATTTAATAATAACATTCATGCATTTAATTATATACATATTACTTTGATAATTACATTCGTCTTCTATAAATATATTTATCATCCATAAATATATTCAATTAACTTAATTAATATTAAAAATATTACCAACATACATTTTATAATTTTTTGGTATTAAAAAAATTATGTAAAACCTACAGTATTACTTACCTCTTCTATCATATCTAATTATGTCTGAAATACCAAATAAATTCTATGTTTTTGACAGTAAATTTTCGGAAATGTTAGTAGTACCCAAATAAATTGACATTTAAGCAGTAAATACTATGTGTGAAATAAAGGCAATTGGAAATATTTCGCTTCTTCGAATTTTTCCATTGTAATTATTTTTATTTTATTTTTTCATTAATGGTAATAAAACGAATTTAAAGAGTATACGGCATTTTGGCTAAATTTTTTAAAAGAATTCACTAAACACAAAAAAGCTAATAAAAATCTTGAAATGATTTTTTCTTTCATTTATATAAATATTCTTATATTTTTATCAATAATTTTAATTTTTTAAATTTCTTGTGACGTAAGTTTTTATATTTTGATCAATAATTTTAATTTTGAAAACCTCTCGATATAAAAAAAAATTTTATCTGTAAGAAATTACTAAAAATAATTTATATATAAAAAACTATAGTGTACTCAATGTAATGTCCGAATGAGTGAGCACCGATAAAAGGGAACCGATTTAGTGTACTTTTGTTTATCCTCAACTAGAAATTAATTCGGGTAATACACGAAATAAAAAAATTAATATTAAATATATTTTTTTAAATATTTTATAACGTTTAAAATAGTATCATTTAATTAAACTTATCATGTAAAATAATTATTTTGATAAAATACACAAGATAATTATATATCACTGAAAAATGCTAAATTTTTTTAAAAATTCCACTATCATAATTTAAAATTTTACTATGTATTATTTTTTTAGGTGCTTAACCTTCTACTCACTAAACAAATATTTTAGAATTTTTAAAAATAAATTAAAATCTACACAAACAAGACAATAAATATTTTAACTTTCTATAAAATTTCAAAATTTATAGTTGATATTGTACATTACATATTAATAGTTCCTTAAATTTTCTTATTGTTTACAAACCTTTTACAACTACCGTCTCTAAATCATTTTAGTTTTTTCTTGAATTTTTTATAATTTAATAAAAAAATAAATCATAAATTTTTTTAAATTTTTTTTCATTTCTCGCCCATTCTTTTTTGGGTAATTACCTTTCCACCAGCCTTATAACACTTAGATTTTTAACTTAAAACTAACCATCAAAATGCTTAGATTTATTTATGTTTATATTTTTTTATTACTCATCAAAAATTTTATTTATATTTTTAATTTAATCAATTCAACAACAAAAAGTGATTCTACCCCATAGTTTATGCAAGAATAATTATATACAAAAAGTGTATATAGATAGTCTATTAATTAAATTTTATGAAAATATCATAATTTTAAAAACTTTAACAAATTACTATATACATTTTAAAATCTATTCATATTATATTTCTTCAATTATTACGATAATAAATTGTTTTCAAAATTAAGAAAAACAACAAATAGAATAGAAAAGGTAAATAATTGAACAAAGGAATTTGTTTATGATTTAGAGGTAAAATAGAAAGATTTCAAAAATTAAGGACTGTAATAACTAATAACATTTATAAAAATATATATATATATATCTTTTCTGTGCAATTTGTTCGAAAAAATTTCTTAAAATAAATTGGGATCTATTTTTTAAAAAATCTCTTAGAAATTCTCTTTTAAGAAAACCTTCTAAAAAATGTCGTTTTAAAATTTAAATATTAATTGTTTGTTTTAAAATTATGTCTTTATAATAATTAATAGACAATTACAATGAATATTAATAGACATTGTACGTAATTGATTTTAATATTCGAGAAGTGTGACCTCATATTTTATAGAAAAAAAAGTAAAAAAGTAGTTTCTTTAAAAAAAAATTAGGAGGTGTTTGTTGCAACTTATAGCTTTGTTTTTTATAAACCAAAAACAATATTAAAAAGTTGATTTTTGATAAGCTATAATTTGATGATTTTGTTTTTATTTTTCAAGAATTAGTTTTTTTTTCTGGGTAAGTAATAACCAATCTTTATCATAAGCTCGTCTGCAACAAATACCCTCTTACTTAAATCAACTTTTTAACTTTTTTTTTTTAGTTGAAAAAGTTTTTAAAAAATAATTTTTAAAATACTTACCATACGTCTCAAAAAAAAAAAAAAAATAAATAAATAAATTTTGCTAACGAAGGAACCTATTCGAGACCCTCTTTGGACCCACCCATAAAGCATAAACTTCCGAATACACTACAATTATCCGCCAACCACAAGTATCGGTTAATTTAGGGTGCTTTCAGCGAAAATCGAATATAAAATCTCTAAGTTTATGACTGGTACTAGTGACGAGTTTAAATTGTTAAGCTACCCGGACAGATTAAAACATCTCAATTTGCTACTCATATTAATAGATAACCAATTAAATATTTTATAAACAATTTTTAATTAAAATTTTAAAAAGATAAGATTTGATTAGTTTGGTGCTTTCAGGACAGTCCAGACAAAAATTTCATTTTTGTTAATATATACTAACAGGTAACTCGTGCTATGCACGGGATGTAAAAATAAATATTAAATATATTACGTTAATATTTTATAACCTTTAAAGTTGTATAGTTTAATTAAAAATAAAATACACAAGATAATTATAAATAACAGAAAAATACTATTAAAATAAATTTTTAAGTATCACAATCATAATTTAAAATTTTGCATGTCACACTTTAGAAATGCATCAACAAAAGACAGACACAAAACTAAGAGGGAAAAATAGGAACTCTCAAAAAATGACAAAATTGCAACCTCAGGCAAACCAATCTTTATTAATAAGGTTAGAATAGAAGATGGGAGCAATTCTCACAAAAATCTACATATGTTTTGCTTGCTCCTTTCTTTTCCAAAATTCCAAAATTCTTACTTTCTTCCCAAAAAAAAAAAAAATAAGCACACAAATACATTCAATGAGAATAGCTCAATATAGTTAACAAATCTTAATATTCAAATTTTGAAAAGAGATTTTCTTGGAGATATACGTTAAAAATAGAGTTTTTATCTTTAAGCTTTGTCGCTACTCTAAAACTTTATTCTAGTTTTTAAAAATTTTTGACTTAAAAATAAAATTAATTTTTGGCAATCTCATTCAACTAATTAATTTTTAAAATTTAAAATATTTTAATAAATTCTATTAGTTAACACGGCATTTGATTTTTTAGATCTTTCTGTTTTGTCTCCAAAATCATGGACAAATTTCTTTCTTCAATTATTTTTTTAATTTTGTTTGGTATTTTTCTAATTTTAAAAATAATCTATTATCATATAAATAATTAAATATAAAAATATGGTATAATTATATTTTAAAATACATAAAGTAATTTTCTTAAAACCTTTTTAAATTATGATATTTTTATAAAATTTAATTAATACACTACCCATACATGCTCTTTGTATATAATTATGTTTGCACTCTCGAGTGGACTCACTTTTTTTAATTAATTAAGTTAAAAATATAAATACAACTTTTTAATGAGTAATAAAAAAATAGTGGTATAAGCCTTTTTAAAAAAGGTACACCTAAATAAATGTAAATATTTTGACCGGTAATTGTAAGATAAAGATTTTAAGTTTATTATTGTTTGTTGAATATATTTTAAAAAATATAATTTTAAATTTCAACTTTAAGTAAAAAATATAAATTTTAAATTTGAAATGCTTATATTCACGATCATTAAATTTAAAATTTTTAAATAATTAAATTTTAATATTGTATTTACTTATGATCGTCACACTTAAAATAACTTTTAATCCATTCTAATCGAAACTCACATCCTTATTTTTTTAAAACTCAATGTCAGATTAAATTATTTAATTTTATTAGTTTTTATAAAATTAAATAATACAATCTTGGCACATAAAAAGCTAAATAAAAAAATATTATTACAGTCAGATCGAGTTATAAATTTTGCACATTTATTATTTTTTTTTATTTTTTACTTTTTACTTTTATAACCACTTATAAAAGTATCTTCTTATCCAAGTATAATAAGCTGGAGGATAGATAATTATTAAAAAATGTGTGGTGGATAAAGGAAATCAATTTTTAAAAAATTATGCTTTATTTTTTAAAATAATAAAGAGTTCAAAAAATTTTAAAGCATTTTGGAGACAACAGTATTTTAAAAATTCGTAAATGATAAGAAAATTTAAAGGAATGTTAATATATAATCTACATTATTACTGAAAAAATTAATTATAGAGGTTCAAATAATATTATAAAATTTAAAAAATGCTTTATATATATTTTTAGTCAATTGAAAAAAATTACTATTTAAAAAGGTTTATTGTCTTGCATATAAATTTTAGTTTATTTCTAAGATTCTAGAATATTTTGTTTAGTGGGCAGAATGTTAAACACTTAAAAATATTACTTATTATAAAATTTTAAATTAAGATAGCAAAACTAAAAACTTTCTTTTAATTGCATTTTTTCGGTCATTTATAATTATCTTCTGTATTTTAACAAAATAATCATTTTAAAATAATTATTTTACATGATAAATTTAATTAAATTATACTATTTTAAGTGCTATAAAATGCTAAAATAATATATTTAATATTTATTTTTGTATTATGTGCATACCACGGGTTAATTGTCAGTATTTATATTAACAAAAATTGGATAGACAGTAAAGCACTCAAAACAGCACGTGACAATTTTAGAAATCTTTTATTTTAATTTAAAATAAACAAAACTTTAATTAGATGACTAATTTAGATATTCAAAAGAAATAAAGAAGAAAGCAATTAATGTTATTTGAAAGAAAACAAAAGGAAAGCAGTCAATATTATTTAAAAATAAATAAATTTTGAAAGAATAATACCAATTGGTTACTTTTTTTTCCCCCTATTTTCATCTTTCGTATCTCTTTCATTACTTTTTTCTATTTCCATCTTCTGAATTTTTTTCCATAATTCATTATTTCTATAATTAATGAATCAATTGGTATTCTTCTTCTATATTTAAAATTTTTATTTACAAAACCTAAAAAGTCTTCTCAATATAAATCTTTTGTGATAATTTAATCTTATCTTCATCTATAACAAAAACTCTAGCTGTATTTACTATTCACAAAATTCTTCAAAAGAAATGAAAGAGCCTTATAAAAAAATATATTGACTCATAAGAGACTCAATAAAATATTAATAAATAAAATATTATTTATTAATATTTTATTCTTTCTACGAATAAACATAATCAAGAGTTTTTTCTCAATCAAATCAACTACCACAGTGTTTATTATCTCAATAATTTAGTAAAAGAAATACTACGCTTCGTAAATATTTTTATAAATAGTTTTGTGATACCTTTTTCTATATTGGAAAGAGATAGAAAATATATATCGTATATAATTAACAAGTGAGCTACTACTAATAATTTAAGCTTAAATATTTTAAAATATGTTGTTAAGTTATTTACTCAAGTTATTGGTTCAGTGTTTACTTGGGTCTTTACAAATGCTATCATAACTAAACCTGGTTCCAATGTAAGGTTTCGCGACAGTGTAGATAGATGAATAGAAGCTCTGGAGAGAAGTAGAAGCTCTAAAGTCATATACATTGTGCACACTAATAGCTAAGTTATTTTGTGTCCGTTAATGCGTTAATATATCCACGTCCCAATAGGGGAATAACTTGCCACGCAACGAGGGTATTGTGTATTCGAGTAAAAAATATTATAATACACATTAGTAGGTGATGAAAAATATATCTGGTATATAATTAAACAAATTCAAGCTATTTAATCAATGGTTCACTTAACTCATATATTTTTGTTTTGTCCTTTAAGAAATAGCATGTTTTAGTGTAGTGCATAAAAAAGTAGTTTGTATAAATAGCTCTCAACTAACACACACACACACACACTCTGTTGAGCCTGTTTTTATTTTGTTCTCTAAGAAGTAGCATGTTTTTTGGTTGTACACAAGGCTTCATCTTTTACTTCCTTTTTACAGATGAGAAATGCTTCCCATTGTTTCAATGTTCACAGATACACCATATTTATTTCATTATGATGGCTTCTTATCTTCTTTGGATTTTTCCTTCACTTAGCTACTGACTTCCAAATTTTCTTTAATTACAATCATATCATTCTATTTTCTACAAAACTATTTTTTATCATCTAACATGTCGCGTGCCGTCTATGCGACCCCAAACAGTACTAGTACATATTAAACCAAATACAATGAATTAACATCGAAGTGGATCTATTAAGTTGAGTTCAAAATTATAATAATTTTTTTTTTTTTTTGTATTTCATTAAAACTTAAAATTTGTGCTCCACAATTTTTGTCAACGCTAACTATAATTATAGAGAAATCATCAATCACTGATTTCACTTAATTAATCACACTGAACAATATAAGAGATTCAATAATTGTTGTCTGTGCATGAACAGTTCAAGCCACGTTCCCAAGCCAGAAAAATGCATAAATAATCAAGCGAACAAAAAAGTATGTCCATTTTCCCCAATGTTACTAACTACACTACATTAACTACAGTTAAAAAGCGAAACAAATTAATAGATCAGCCATAAAAGTAATTTAGCTAAAAGTGGAATAAATTAACAGAACAGTAAAAGAATAAATTATTGATGAGTATAAACTTTAATATTTATCCTCTCCTTTTTTCTTTTTTTTTTTTCACTCTATTCTCTATGAAGTACTAGTTGCATAAATCCGGACACAGAACTAAACATACTCATCTCATATGGAGTGAGTTCTACAATTGTAAAGGACCCATTCCATGTGAGATCGAGGGGTATATCCGGATCTGTGTCCAGTAGGTATGCATGTAGCAAAACTCATTTTCTATCTCTTTACCGTACCATATTAATTAAACCCAACCGTTATTTAAAATATTTGTACTTCCTCTCAATCTCTTCACCCTGTACTACCTATGCATGTTATTTTTATCCACTCTATTTATATTTATTGCCTTCAAAAAATTGATCATAGTTCATAAAGAATTGTTTTTTTTCCAGGATTGCCTATAAAAGAAAAAAGCGAAAAAAGAAGTCAGAATTATTTATGGAAATGTGATTGCTTCTTGGGCGGAGGGAATTGTTAACAATTATACATTGTTCACTGCATGTGAGTTTGATTTTGCCCATTACTTAAAACTATCGTCTTAAAAGATTCTACCAACTATTTTTCGAATTCCAAGCACAAAATAATTTTATAAATTCTGCAACAACATGCAAACTTTTGGATTTGTGTCCCCTCTAGATCATAACAAATTCAATCAAAACATTTTTCATGATATTTTTAAACTGCTAATCCGTTAAAATTTATCAATACAAAACTGCCAAAATAATCAACTAATCTGTTGTTTTTAGCAATATGTATGGTGGTTTCGCAAAGAATTTTTGAAATCCAAAATAACAGTACGTACTTTAGTTAATGAATTTTCTCCAAAATCGTTTTAGGATGATCATCATGTTCAGTATACTGTATATATCTTATCATGGATGATCGACATCATGATCAGTTATCTAGTAAAGCTTATTTAGGATAATGGTGCTCCTGTAGTATTGTATCAGCTCTTTAATTTATAGTTGTAAGGATAGTTAGTTAGAGTTGGTGAAGGTTAAGTCAGTGATACTGATCTGTATATAAATATGATGTAGAGTTTGCATTGGGTTAATAATAATAATAATAATAATAATAATAACAAACTCTTTTTCAATTCTTGAATTTTCTGTCATGGTATTAGAGCAATTACTCAAATGGGCATCCTGAGATTTCTTCTGTTCTCCCAACAAATTTCACTTTCTTGATCTCGAATCTTAATTCTCTTATTAACATAAAGTTAGTCACCACGAACTACATATACTATGAAAAAGACAACTACAAAATATATGTTTTGAATGCTACTAGATTGTTAGGAGTTGTTGATAGATCTCAAACATGTCCACCTTCAACCATTCTTGATGCAAGCAACAAAGAAATTAAGAATCCATCATACATGCAAAGGTTGAGTATTAATACTACCACATTGTCCCTTAGAATTTATATTTCTGTTTTTGCTGCTTTTGAATCTCAATCGTGTTCTTGAGATCTGGATGTTGTTGGAGAAACGGTTTACTAGTTCATCCACATCACATATATATCAAATAAAGATCAAACTCAGAAATATCAGAAAGAAATCAGGTTAGATGGATGATTATTTGCACCAAAACAAGGAAATTGCAGATCGGTTATCTTCGGCTGCATCGCCTGTAGAAAATAAATATATATCTGGTCCTAATCATACTAAATGGTATTTCAAATGAATATAATTCGTTTAAACCTATAATTCGTACTTGATCTGGTTCTTCTAGCAAGGAGGAATTATCCTCTCTCATTTGTTCACAATTTGTGTATGCATGTTGAATCTTCAACTACTCATTCAGCTACAGACTTTTTTTGTTGCCTATAATGTTTCTAGAGGGCAGAATTCTAATAACAGTGGTCTGAATACTAGAGGTTCTGATTCTAACTTCAGAGGTGGTTAAGGCAATAATTTTAGTGGACACAAACAAGGTCAGATAATTACTCAAATGCTTTGATTAGAGAAAATATTGCTTCTAATACACTCTCAAATTCCTTGGAATGTAGATTCTACAGTAACACATCATATCAAAGTGAATTTGGAAATTTGCAAATATCCAAACCACGTCAGGGTATTAACCGAGTGGTTGTTGGGGATTGCAACTATTTACACATTCATTACACAGGTGGTGGCATTCTTCCCACACCAAAGTTTTTCTTTTAGCTTAAAAATATGATAAATGCCTCAAAAATTGCTTTGAATCTTTTTTCAGTTCACAAATTGGCAGTTCACAACTATTGTACTATTACGTTTAATGATTCTTCTTTTGTAATTTAGGACAAGGCTACTCAGAAATTCCTATATATATATGTGCATAGCATTTATCAACTCCCATCTCAACCTTCTTCTAGCAATTTTTCGCATCAATTAGCTGCATTTTTCAGTACTCGAACTTCAGCATCAACCTGGGATCTGAGATCGGGACATCTTTCTAGTCAGAAGTTTCATCATCTCAAGAGAATACTTTACCATTGTTTGGATCTAATAAAGTGCATGAGTTTTCCTGTTGTCATTGACCTAAAATTAAGGCACATAGACGCCTTTATTTCTTTCCAATTCTTCTGTCAATCAACCTCATAGTCTAATTAACACGTATGTTCAGAGTCCTTTTAAAAATTCTAGTTTTAAGTACATTCACTGTGTGCAGTTTGTTGACAATTATAGTCGATTTTCCTAGACTTATCTAATGTGCTATAAAAGTGAGGTGTTCAATAAATTGTTGGAGTTCAAAGCTTATGTTGAGACTCAATTTGATACTAAGCTTAAGGTTCTATGAAACCATAATGATGGTGAATACACTAGTAAACAGTTGTAACATTATTTTACATCACATGGAATAGTCCATCAATTGAGCAGTACTAGCACACCCTCTCAAAATGGGATCTCAGAGAGAAAGCATCAACATTTAGTTGAGACTACAATAGCTCTACTTCATCATAGTTCTCTTTCTTTAACCTTTTGGTTTGATGCTTTAGCTACCACAGTCTTTCTCATCAACTAGCTTCCTAGCTAGTTGAAGTTACAAAATCACAGTCCTTTCATGAAATTGTTTCGTCACAAGCTAGATTATACTTTCATGAAAGTATTTAATTAGCTGTACCAGTGTTATCCTTGGCTTAAGCCCTATACCTCACATGAATTGGAACCTCGATTTGTGCCTTGTGTTTTTATTGGTTACCATCCTGGTGTTAAAGGCTACAGGTGCGCTATATCCTCAGTTTGACAAGGTTTATTTAGCTAGAAATGTTACCTTTTATGAAATTTCCTCTTCTTCCAGTTCTCTTACGCACGACACTTTTTCTCAACTTCAGTCCTTTTTTCTGGTCCCCTTCTTATTCTTCTTGTTCTCCTTCAAGTGTTTCAATTTCTGTTCCTTCACTTCGGGCTCCTATATATACCTCTCACTTTTACTTCTTCAAGGAGTGGATTATCATGACACATTTAGTCCATTAGCTAAATAGCCCACCGTTGGACTTCTTCTTTGCTTGGCTCTATTAAGCAATTGGACGTTTCTAATGTATTCTTGCATGAAAAACTCAGGGAGGAAGTTTATATGTCTCAGCCACAAGGTTTTGTTGATTCACTATAGAATCTCATTATGTTTGTAAGCTAAATATGGCTATTTATCAATTGAAGCAAGCCCCATGTACCTCGTATTCGACATTTTCTACATTTTTTTATGTCGCAAGGCTTCAAGAATAGTATTGCAGATCACTCTCTTTTTGTTTTGCACTCCAGTGCTTTTGTCATCTATTTACTGGCTTATGCTGATGACATCTTAATCACTAGAAGTAGCTCTTTTCATATTCAACAACTGTTTGCTAAGATGCATACTGCCTTTTCTATACGAGAGCTCGGAAATTGATCTTATTTCTTGGGTATTTCAGTGTTGCCTACTAATTTTGGTTTGTGTTTGTCTTACGAAAATATTCCATTGATATTCTCAAAAAGGCTGGTATGGTGGAGTGTAAGCATTGCACTTCAATGGTTCAAAAACCCTATCTCACTCTGGCTCTATGCCTGCAATAGCTTCTCATGCTTCTTGACTGTTTCATCAGCCTGATTTATATTTGAGGAATTGTAGGTGCTTTCTTACTAGAACCAGGTTAGATTTATCCTCTGTTGTTAACTGTATTTGTCAACATACGCAAAAACCCATAATGCTGATTTTTCTTTTCTTTTTTGCGGAAAATTGGTAAATAATTTAATTTATAGGCTGTTTACTATTTTTTATCAAGTATAAGATTTTTTAACGAGTAAGATCTATCATCATAAAAGTTTTAAAGCATAAGGTACTTTTGGGACAAAAATACCGTGGAACAGATAAATTTGTCTGTGCCTTTTCAAAACCTATATAAAGAACACAAATAAATTTATCTGTCTTTTATTGAAAGGACGTGTAAAAAACATAAATAAATTTATTTATCTTATTGAAAGCACATATAACGAATACAGATAAATTTATCTGTGCCATTTTAAAATATGTATAAATAATACAAATAAATTTATCTGTTTATATTATCTATGTTGATATGTAAATAGATAAATTTATCTGTTATGCATAAATGAGCAGACAGATAAATTTATCTGTTTGCATTATCTGTGTTGATATGCAAACAGATGAATATCAAACAGATAAATTTATCTGTTTGTTATGCAAAACAGATAAATTTATCTATTTGTAGGGTATTTTTGGAAGAAATCACGCAATTGGACTTTGAGCGTTAAGATTTTTGTTGAGGGACCTTGCGCGTTAAAACTTATTATTTTGAATTTCTGACTGAAATCTCCTTTTTTGTAATTGAAGGGAAAAACAAGAAACGGAAAGAAAAAAAAAAGAGGCTAGAGCCTCTCTAAAGCTACACTCGCAGTGTCAGCACCAAAGAGAGATGCAATAAGAGCGGGGAGAGTACATGGAAACCAGATGGTCGTCTTGATCAACGCCCGTATTTGCCAAGCCGCCTACCACTTTGTTACCTTTCTAATAGACACAAATGATAGTGTTATTTGTGTCTAGCGTCAACTTTTGACAATCCTCGACAATAGTTTGGTGTGGGGAGTGGGTCACATCACTATACTTCATCATTGTCATAGCAACTTGGCAGTCTGTTTCAATGTCAAAGTCATGTAGATCTTCACTTGCCGCCTACTTTAAACCATTGAAGATACCCTAGAGCTCCGACTCAAGGCTCCTGCAATCATGTAGACGTTCGTAATATTCGGTGATCCATTGACCGCTTGCGTCTCTAAAAACTCCCTAAAGCCGATGATTCCAAGCATTGCCTCGATAGCAGCAATCAATATTTGGTTTTAGGCGTCCTACAAATGGGAAAATCCAATGAATCAGTCAGGGAGTCAGAGAGCTTTAACAGAAAGAGGACAAATTACCACCAAAAGCCGTAATAATTCTCCTGAGTAGATAAAAATGTTTCTCAATATCTAAGAAGAATCCCAGCAAAGATCATCAAAAAACTTTTTGTTTATGGCAATCCAAAGATTCCATAGAGTTACAGCAAGCAAAAATGTGCCAGAGCATCCTGAAACTTAAGTTTAGAGTCTTTTAGATTTTTAAAAAGCTACTCCTGCAAGAAATATTCATATCCAAGTGGTGAACCTACAAAAAATAAAAATCAACTATATATTATGGCTAAAACTGCAAAATCTAAAAAGATGGTCAATGCCCTCAACTGGGTCCCACATCTGAGACAACTTGAATCACTAGTAAGACTCCTAATCTGTCTATGGTGATTGGTAAGAATTTTTCCCTGAGGATAGGTTTAAATGAAACCATTGATTTTTGGGGTAAAAGAAGCTTCCAAATCCACCTCCAATTCCCGTTTGGGTTCTCCTCATTTTCGATCAAGTTGTAAGCCGATTTGAGGTTGAACTTACTTGTACTAGTTAAAGTCCAAGATGGGGTATCCGCATAATTGCAAACGGAAGGCTTAGGGGTATTTGGATGATGTTGGCTTCCTCAAGCTAACGAGATTATGTATGGTACGAAAGTTTCACTTGCGATTTTGGGTGAGAACATCTTTGACCATAGTGGGATTGTCCACCATATCAGGGTGACTATCTAGCAAGGGTTTAGAACCACACCACCAATCTTTCAAAAAAGAGATATTTCTACCATTATGCACAAGCCATTTCATAGCTCTTTTCTAAGGGCTCTCGAGAGAGGAGAATGCTTTTCTAGGTGTGTGAAAAGATACCTTTTCTTGGGGTGTCAAAAAACTTTTTGAATGGAGATATTTCTTTTGAATCAGGGTAACCCATAAAGAATTAGGATCTATATGTATCTTCCATCCTAACTTGGTAAGAAATGCTAGGTTAGTAGTATATTTGGCTTTCATGATGCCAAGTCCCCATGTTGTTTTGCTTTTACGGACAATCTTCCACTTAACAAGATGATCTTTTTCACATTATCAGTATCACCCCAAATAAAATCTTTGTTAACTTGATTAATGTTGTCCAAAAAAAAAGTCGAAAGCTTGGAAGTTTACATGGAATAATTGGGCATGGTGGAAGTAACCGATTGAACATGGGTGATTCTGCCCATGAAGGAGAGAGTATTAGCCTTTCAACCTGAAACTTCTTCTTAAGACTATTAAGAATATACTCATAGTTACCTTTATTGAAACAAGAGTGGATGAGGTGGGACCCTAAGATACTTGCCCAGGATAATGGTGAGGAGGATGCCATAAGAACAATTGAGAGAAGACGGCATGACCTTGGGAGTGTTAGGAAAAAAAAGAGAGCTTTAACTTGCTAAGACTAATCGGCTAACCTGAGGCATCACATAATAAATTTAATACTTTTAGAACATTCCCAAGCCGTTTATCAGAAGCTTCAGAAAAGAGGAGAATGCCATCAACAAATAAAAGATAGCTGAAAGAAGAACCATCCTTTGAGGCTTTAACACCTTTCCAATTGCCTAACTCCATCTCGTGTTTTATAAGCAAAGAGTGGCGTTCCATGCAAAAAATAATGGGTCACCCTACCTTAGCCCTCTTTCGAGGGATGAAGCATGGGAGCTGTTTTTCATTCCAAATGACACAGAAGGAGTCACTAGTGACACAACTCATAACCAGATCAATCCAATCCTGATCAAACTTGAAAAAGAGCAGGGTGTTGTGAAGGAAGGTCTAAGAGATCTTGTCATAAGCTTACTCAAACTCAATTTTGAGGATAAGGTTACCTCCTTGCCCTTCTTCCTTCTTAAAGTGTGAATAATTTCTTGACAAATAATAATATTATTAGAAGTTTGTCTGCCATGAACAAAGCTAGATTGGAAAGGGCTAATGATATCCTTAAGGAGGGAACTAAGCCTGTTGACAAGAATTTTAACAAGGATTTTATAGCTCACGTTGCAAAGACCAGTGGGTCTAAACTATTTAATAGAAGATGATGAGGGTAGTTTGGGGATGAGAGCAATGTGGGATTTTGTTAGAGCCCAAGGGAAAGGACTTTAGCTTATAAGCAAGTCTTGATGAAGCCACAGACAGAGCTACCAACAATGTCGCAATATTTGTGGGAAAAAAGGCTTTGAAAGCCATCCGGGCCAGGGACCTTATTACGCTTAGTACTCTTAACATTGTCCTAAATTCCCGTATCAGAAGGAATGTGGGCTAGGGAAGAAAAAGTAGAAGCGGAGATACAATTGTGAGGTATGGAATCCCAAAATGGGAGAGATGACAGAGGGGTGGACAAAAAAAAAGATTTTTTAAGTAATCATTAATCAGACTCCTTAGAAAAAGAAGGATCACTAACCCAGGAGTTATTGTCATCCTTAAGAGATAGGATCAGGAAGGTTTTCCATCTCGTTTTCATCAGTAAAGGTCTTGACATCACTCTCGAAGGGTTTATCGTGGATTCTAGCTTGAAGGAGGGTATCCTTGAAGGATTTTTGCTCCATAAAAAGGGGAAGAGCTGGGGGGTTTGGGGATGAGGGGGATGGGAAAGGGGAGGGGGAGTTTGCCAAAAAGGCATCTTATCTAGGGTCCGGAGGCGGTTGAACTCCATTTGCGTCGTCTTTAGAGGAAGAGAGAAGGGCTCTCATATTTTCGCAGTTCACGGTCGCATGAATACATTGTTCCTTGATTTCATAGGCACAAATCGTAACTTGGGTAAGGTCCCACAAGATCCATATTCCACTTGATCTTCCTATTGGGTCAGAGATTGAGTAAGCTGGGAACCCAATATTGTTGAAAAAGGTAGAGCTATCCAAAAATGCACTTTTGTGTCTATAAGAACCAAAATAGTTGGTTTGTGGCATTCTACCATTTCTTTAATATAGTGTTTAAAGGTTGAGTTACTGGTGCCTCGACAGCTCCAAGATAGTATAATCATGGATGACATAAGAGGGAAATCTGGGAGAGGCAGGATGCTATCTCATTTCAGGATCTGTCTTATAATTTGTTGATCTCTCGTTGGCCTATTCTGGCTGGAGAGTTGAGTTCACGTCTTTGGACTCTGACTTTGGTTAAGGCGTGAGTGAGTAGCTTTAATCTGATCTCTTTAGTCCACCATTCGGTCCTTATTATGTGAACCTCGTTTGTCAAATGGTAGATGGAGAAGGCAATGGGATTGTAGTAGAGACGATGGTAGAATACGAAGGTTTCCATGAAAAAGGGTTCAAACTAGAGGAGGAGGAACCGAGGTGAATGGATGAAGGATGAGGCTCTTCACTGGGAGAAATAGTGGTAGCGGCGCTAATATCTATGGGAGAAGGAGTAATAAAGGGATGGAGGAGGTAGGGTTAGCTAGGAGGCCAAGAGGGTTGGGGATGGAGGGAAAGACATCTAGGTTGGCAACGGGGGAGGCCAAGGTAGGGTTGTATGACTTGGTGTTAGGAGAGTCAGGCGGTAAGGCCTCGAGGTCTCGCTTATGGCTAGCAAGTTATGTGGGCTTAAGAGGCATAATTGGGTGTCATTCTGAAATGCTAGAGGGTTGTGCAATTCGTGGGCCACCCATATTAACAAAAGTGGGCTTTCTAATAAGGAGCTTCTTGAGTTTACAAGCAACAAGCATCCAGTGGTCAAAACCATTGGTTTGATAGGAGGTTTTAGGTTCTTGGGCCTTATTTGCCCTAGCCCATGCCATCAAACTATTGTTTGCTTGATGTAGACACCCTAATTTGACCAAATCGAATTTTAGACACACATCTTGAATGTGTTTCAATGACAAAAATATGAGAATTATGCTCAAAGATACTCCTTAGCAAGCAAAACTAGGAATTTGGCTTAAAAGGAAAGAAACCCACCAACAATCGTCAGGCTGTGACATTCCTATCTTCACGACCGCCATTTTTTTTGAAACCCTAGAACAGGTCGTGTCCTTGCTCTCACGGCCGCTAATTTTTTAAAAACCCTAAAATAGGCTGCGACTTCATTTGTCATGGCTGCCACTTTTTTTGAAACCCTAAGCTTAGTCGTGACTTTTGAAAGTCACGACTGTCCTTTTCATTGCCATTAAGGTAGCGGGCGGCAATGTACAAAAGCAAAAAGGTAGATGCCATCACTTTTACACCTTTTTGGACAAGTGACAACATTCCAAAGGCTTTCTGGGCTCCCACTTTGCCTATAAATAGGCGACGTTTTCAGTAGAAATGAGAAGATAATCAACCTGGATAACAAAACTCTGCCAAAATTCATTCCCACTCGATATTCTGATATCCATCCCACACTTTTCGGGCCTTGTTCGTGGTCTTACTTGCATTGAGGGAGGTCTTGGAGCTCGTATTGGCTTGGAGACACCCATTTTTACATCCAATGAGTGTTTCGAGGTGGATATTCACACAAAATAACCTTAGAAACCCACGATATTCTTCTAAACCCTCATTTTCTCTCCTCCGATGGTGTCGTGGATAAGGTTTTCATTGTTTTCATTGATTATTTGTTATTTATTTCAATCTAAACATTGTTTACATAAGTTTTCTTGTAAAATAGTATATTCGTAGCTTTTTGTTTCGTATATAACAGTTATTTTTTTATTCGTTTTTATGCTTACAAGCATGCTGAAGACATGTAGAACTTTTTGAGATTCAAAAAACATGACGGTCGCGACCTTTCAATGCCACGACCGTGTATTTTGTTAAACTTACAGTAATAGCCATGACCTTTGTACACTTGGCCGACACCTTTTCGCCTTATTTTCATATGGCCGCAACATCATGTTGTCACGACCGTGATGTTTCTATAAGGCTAAAAGCATGAAAATCATTTTAAAAATTTTCTGTTATTCTTTTATCCTTAATGTCTTTATTCCCTTTATTTTGTTTTGTATATTTTGTATCATAGTCCATGTTCTTGTTAGGAAATGAATGGTAGATTTGTCCTAGATCAAATGGGTCGTGGTCTCCATTATGTACACCCCATTTCTTTTTATTTTGTAGATCTAAAAACATGACAACCACATCTATTGCTTCATATTTGTCACGGCCGCCATATCCTTTTGCTATGGCCGTGAGATTTTGTGAGGCTAATGGCAAGAAAAATGTGTTTTAAGTACTCCGTTGCTCATTTTGATATCTTGTACATTCTATTTTAGAGATATTGCTTTTATAGAGGACGGAGGATGGCAGATTCAACCTATAATAAATGGGTTATGGTTTCTGTCCTGCATGTCCTGTTCGTTTGAGTTTGTTTTAGGCTGTGTATGTTGACTATACCCTTTTTGGACCCCAAAATACCTTGGCTGCAACTTTAGGTTGTCACGGTTGTAACGTTTTTCATCTCAGTTTCTCACAATAACCCTATTTTTGTCACAGCGGCGTGTTTTGTGATTTATTTTGTCATGACCGCAACATTGGTTACTACGGCCGTGAGTTTTTTATATGTTCAGTAACTTAAATATGATGTTTAAATCTCTTCTATTTATTCTGTATAGCATGTTTATAGCATGTTGGGGACAGAAACATTGTTGCATGACCCTTAAACATTTATTTGTTCGTTTTATCGCTTCTTCGCATATTTTTTATTTTGATTTGCTCAAATGATATGTGTGGCATATTTAGAAATAATAACCAAGTTGCATAACCCTAGAATCATAGTTAGGATTTTATTTCTTTACTTACTTTTGTTTGAACTCTCTTTACTATCTCATTTTGTATATGTTACCTTAAAAAGTTTACAATAAGAATCAATATAAATAAAGTAGAGGCTAACTTCACGGTTGAGCAAAAATAGTGCATAACACTTTTTTTTTCGTACCTTAGCTCCCGAATCCTCTATCTCTCTAGTTACGTTTTTAAAAGACCCACAACATTTTTTTTATTTTTTTTAATTTAAAAAAAAACTCAAGTAATGATTCAATTTTGTTTTAAACCATGCTCGCACGAATATCTTAAATTTTCTATTTAAATATATATATATATATATATTTTCAAAGATAACATGTATCCGGTGCACCATTTCCCACTAAAACATGTGGGCACTTGACTCCAAATTACCGTTACCAGAGAGAGGTGTTACTGTCGGCTGTCAAAGCTCTAGACAGTGCTTGATGCGATGGCCGACTTTCCCACAATTGAACTAGAGTCCAGGGAGATGTTCATATTCGATGTTTAATTTCTTACCCTCAATTGTAAACATGGGCAGCAAGGGTTTTCTCAAATCCAATTCAACACATACCTTGGCGTACCTTCGTTTACTTATTGTGATGGTCGTGAGGTCAACCTTGAGAGGCTTGTCCAAAACTTTGGCAATGGTAAATAAAGTCTTTTCGTCGTAATATTCAATGAAAAGGTGGGGAAATCTGACCCAAACTGCAGCGGTGCCCTCTTCTGCTTCCCCCAGTTTTGAAGTTGGGTTCTCATTTTCTTACCGTGAGATAGTGGTCGAAGATGATCGAAGGACCTCCCATGGCAATATGTGTTCGATCTGAGGCCATTTGGAATTTTTCCAGGAAAAATCCTAACCCTAGATCAATTAGCTCAAATTCTTCTTGAAGACCCAAATCTGGGTAGATTCAGAGACGAGGGCTTTGTATCTAATAGATTTCCCAAGTAATATCACAATGAGGCAATCTTCCCAATGTTTTCTAGCCTTCTTGATGAGCCGTTTGGGGATGAACACGATAGGGGCTCCAACCAGATCCTTGATTTGCTTCGAGTCGACGATCTTCATAGCGTCCTTAGTATCTGATGAATCACTCAAAAAATCATCAGCAACATCACTATCGAAGCTTTTATCTCTGATCTTAGGTTGAAGAAGAGCATCTTTAAATGATTTTGGAGTACTCTATGTTTGGGTCTGGTCAAGCATATATCGTTACATCTTGCCCTAGGATGGGCAATTTCGAAATCAGTAGTACTTGATCAGTTTTTGGCTGTGGGGTTTAGCCGACATGTATAATGAATTTTCAATTCCCCCAAGCGAGGGAGTATTGGGTGTTCATCGTCATCCTCCTCCTCCTCCTCCTCGTCTTCGTCGTCGTGTTTAGAGATAGAAGATCTCACCATCTTTTTTCGAATCAAGAGTCTATATCGCTTCATTGTTCTCTGATTTTACTGCTATGAAGAGAATCCTTCGCTATCTTAAGGGTACGACTGGCTTTTGTCTTCATCTTTTCTAGGCTCTTTAGCTTTACATGGGTTCTCTGATGCTGATTGAGTAGGAAATACTGTTGATCGTCATTTCACTTCAGGTTATTGTATTTATGTGGGTCCTAATCTCATTCCATAGTGACTAAAAAATAAATTCATGGAGCCAGACCTTCTACTGAAGCAGAGGATCGTGCTCTTTCTTTCGCTACTGTAAAGATTACTTGACTGCAACAACTTTTATGAGATTTATATATCACTCTTTCTCACAAACTGACCCTCTAGTGTGCTAATCAATCTACCTTAGCTTTTGCTGCAAGCCTTTTATTTCATGCTCGTACCTAGCATATAGATACCTAGCATATAGATGTGGATAATCATTATGTTGGTGAACAAGTCACTCGGGGTCATCTTACTCTTCAGCATCTTCCTTCCGTAGCTCAAGTGGCAGACATATTTATTAAACCTTTATATGATGTTCGTTTGCTTCTCTTCAGTCCAAGCTAATGGTAAATTCTCCTCCATTTTCTTTAGGGGGGATGTTAAGTATATATCTTATATAGTAGCTCAGTGGATAGTTGACATCATGATCAATTATCTAGTGAGCAATATCAACAATAATGGTGCTCCAGTTGTATTGTATCAGCACTTGTATAAAAGTACAGATAGTTAGAGTCATTAAAGGTTAATTCGACCAATGCTACTGATCTGTATATAAAAGTGATGTAGAACTTCTATTTGGTTAAAAAAGACATAAGCAAAAGGGCCTTTCACTCGGACTCGGGCTTTAAAAGTGTCATTTTCCTTTTTGACTCTTACAAGTTTTCCATGCAATACGAATACCACAGCCACTTGGAGCGTGCTTGTTTAAGGAAATAAATTAGTGGAATAAAGATTAAGGGACTCATAAGCATCATGTGAAAATTTTGATTTTGCATCTAGTCGCACGATAAATATGGAGGTTAATTTTTGGAGACACATAGGGTTCACATGTTTTATCGTTCGGTGTTTGTCGTCAATTTTAGTATTGGAACTATTTCATTTAGATGAATTATACTGCATATGTAGGATTTGTAGGGTCATTGAGTTAGTATAGGCGGCTATATTCATTACTGGGTTGGTATGTTACTTTCTAACTGTTGTCAAATCATACAATTGTATACAGTGATATTGGTACTGAAGTATTATAAGAGAACATAATTCACCTTTACTTTCTGTCTCTAGAACAGTAAAGTTTACATGGTATCAGAGCTTTCTTTTGACGAAAGTCAACAAACAATCCTGATTTCGATCTTGATTTTGATTTCTTCTCATGACGATCAACACATCTCAAGGAATTTCAGGATCATCAACTACTTCGATATTGTTGAATGTTCCGCTACCGCCTTCTCTTTCCTTTCTCATTGCGAATTTTCATTTGTTTGTCACTATTTAGCTTGATTCAACAAATTATCTGATCTGGAAAAATCAGATCGAAAATGCCCTAGGAGCAAATTCTTTGCTTCATTACGTTGATGGATCTTTCGCTTGTCCCCCGTTGCAGATTGAAGATTCTTCTGGTACTCAGGTTCCTAATCCTGATGCTCTTCAATGGAAAACAGTTGATAAGATGTTACTTTCATGCATTACGGCTACTCTATCCTCATCGATCTTGCCTCGTGTTCTTAGCATCCCTCATGCGTATCAAGTGTGGTTGACACTTGAATCTAAATTGAGCGCTTTGTCCAGATCTCATGTGCATGACCTCAAAAGGAAGCCTTTTCATTTGAAGAAGACAACAACAATCAAAACATATCTGGATTGTATCAAATAAATTTCTCAAAAATTGACTGCTGCTAGTTTGCCTATGGACGACGAAGATATTGTGTTTTATATGCTCAATGGACTTCCTTCTGAATTTAATTCCTTCAAAACTAATAGACGCACTCGTCCTGATGCTATGACCTTTTCTGAATTGGCATCTCTTTTGATTGTTGAAGATCTTCATATGAAACAAGATCAAACCAATTCCCCTGAGACTACTAGTATTTTAGTCGCAACTCAACAATCTCTCTCAACACGAGGTTCTTCTTCTTATAATCCCTCTTTTCAAAGCTTTGGTCGAGGCAGATCTAATAATAATAGGTTCAGAGGTGGAAGATTTTCTAGAGTCAATTTTAGTCAAGGAAGCTTCAATCAATTTCAGTCAAGGAAGCTTCAATCAATTCAATTCTAATTCATCAAGGATTGCATACCAAATTTGTGGCAAAACGAACCATACAGACTTGAATTGCTGACAATCGACTCAACTTGCAATATCAACCTTTGCCGTCTTTTCAATCCAAACAATTTTTTTTCTCAACCACCTATTTCTAATCCACAGCCACAAGCATACATTGCAAATCCTACATCTCAGACTTCTTTTTAAACATCAGGTCATTCGTCGGTTTCTCCTTGGTACTTTGATTTAGGTGCGACAACATATGTTACCAACAACTTGGCCTCTATTTCTTCTCCTTGTCCATATCATGGTTCTGATGCTGTGGTAGTTGCTAATGGCCACAACCTTCCCATAACCAACTCTGGCAAGGGACTTCTTCCCACACCCTGTCATACTTTCTCTCTTTCTCAAATTTTACATGTTCCTTTCATATCTCATAATCTTCTTTCTGTTCATCAATTTGGCTCTGATAATAATTGTCGAATTATTTTTGATTCATCTGGATTTGTTGTTCAGGACAAGATTACTCACTGGATCCTCTTTCAGGGTCCTTGCCAACAGGGTCTTTATCCACTACAATCCCATTCTAGTGCAAGTCCACCTTCTTCAGCTCTTGTTAGTATCTCCTCCAATGCTCTACTGTGGCATCAAAGACTTGGGCATCCAAATCCTACTCTATTTTAGCATATAATAAAGGAGTGTCATCTCCGGGTGTCTTCTTCTTCATTTACTTGTTATCCTTGTAATGTAGGCAAATCACACAAATTGTCTTTCTCTGCATCAACTTCATCTACCTCTGCACCTTTTGAAATTGTTCACATGGACGTTTGGGGACCCCCTCCAGCTTTTTCTTTTAGTGGCTACAAATACTACTTACCACCTATTGATGATTTTACTCTTTATTGTTGGATATTTCCCTTGTTCTATAAATGTGAAGTTTCTAATAAAGTGCAGTAATTTCATTCTTATGTTACCATCCAATTCGCTTGCTCAATCAAAACTTTTCGAACTGATAATGGGGGTGAATTCATATGTAAATCCATGACATATTTGTTTTCTCACTTTGGTATTGTTCACCAAACATCGTGTCCCCAAACTCCTGAGCAAAATGGAATTGTTGAACGTAAGCATAGACATTTAATTGAAACAACTGTTACCTTACTTCAACAAGCCAATTTACCTGTTATTTTTTGGCTAGAAGCCTTGGTCACTATTGTATATTTGCTTAATCGTCTACCTCATACTTCTTTACATTTCAAAGTTCCTTAAAAACTTTTATTTCATCATGATCCTGACTATAGTGCTCTTCGATCTTTTGGATGTTGTTGTTTTCCCTAGCTTAGGCCATATTCACCAAATAAAATGAACTCTTGCTCTAAGCGTTGCATTTTTCTTAGATATAGTCCACACACTAAAGGCTATCATTGTTTCAATCCCATTGATAACAAGATATATGCATCTTGCCACGTCATACTCATTGAAACTGAATTTCCTTATTCCAAATTAGTTGATTCTTCATCATCCTCTTTTTCGGCTAATTCTTCCCCAAGTTGACCGATCCCTCATTTTGTTATTCCTCCTAATAGTTTCTCCTCATCTTCAAAGACTACTTTCCTTCCAAGCCCATCTAATCCACTACTTTCTACCTCAACTCCTCAAGTACTGTCAAATACTGTTCCCATTTCCATTCCCTCAGCTATTTCACTTGTGCAACATGCTCCCAATTCTTCTAATTTTGCCTATGGTCCCAGCTTAAATTCACATCCTATGATCACTAGAGCCAAGGCTGGTGTTTCCAAACCACGGCTTCCTTTATCACTTTACTTCACCACAACACAAGTTCCTTCTTCCCCTTCAGCCAATTTATTTACTGAACCTACCGAACCTAAATGCTTTTTTGAAGCTGTTAAGTCTTGTTCCTGGAGATCTGCCATTCTGAAGAGTTTGATGCTTTAATGGCCCAAGGTACTTGGACATAAGTTCCTTTGCCCTCTGGTGTTATTCTTATTGGGTGTAAATGGATATATAAGCTCAAAACAAAGTTTGATGATTCAATCTCTCGTTATAAAGCACGTTTGGTAGCATTAGGAAATCAACAAACTGAGGGTCTTGATTTTACAAAAACAATCAGTCCAGTTGTCAAACAACCCACCGTTCGAGTTGTTTTATCTTTGGCTTTACATCATGGATGGTCCATCAAGCAACTCAATATTTCAAATGCCTTCTTACATGGTTTTATTGATGAGGATGTGTATGTTAAACAACCTCAAGGCTTTGTCCATCCTGAATTTTCAACTCATGTGTGTAAACTCAAAAAAGCATTGTATGGTCTTCGACAAGCCCCACGAGCCTGGTATGCTATGTTTTCTAATTGTCTTCTTCAAAAGGGTTTTCTTAATAGCATGGCAGACCCTTCTTTCTTTATTCTCAAAAGTAGCACTGATATTCTATATGTTCTGTCTATTCTATAGTTACTAGTATCAACCCGCAACTTGTCTCTGACTTAATTACCAAACTAAGTTCCTCTTTTGCCATGAAAGACTTTGTATTCTACACTATATTCTTAGCATTGAAGTCCTTCGAACTACCACTGGTTTTATTCTGTCTCAAAGTAAATATGCTTCTGAATTGCTTGCTAAAGCTGGTATGAGTGATTGTGCTCCTTGTCTTCTCCCTCTTCTCTCAAGCCAATTTCTCTTGAATCTGATCTCCATTTTTGCAAATCCAGAATTTTATTGTTGTATTGTGGGTTCATTACAATATCTCACTTTAACTCAACTTGAGCTTTCTTTTCTGGTGAATTTTGTCTGCCAACATATGCGTAACCCTCTCAATAGTCATTTTGTTACTGTGAAGCGCTTCCTCTATTACATTAAAGGCTCTTTAAATCATGGATTGCGTTTTACCTAAAGCTCTCTTGCTTTGTCTGCCTTTTGTGATTCTAATTGGGCAGGTGACACCTTTGACAGAAAATTCATTGGTTGCTTTTGTGTTTTTATGGGATCCGATTTGATTTCTTGGTCTGCCAAGAAGCAACATACTGTTGCATGCTCCTCCACTGAGGCTAAATACAAATCCCTTGCCAATGCTACTGCCGAAATTCTTTGGTTGCAACAATTATTTGCTGATCTTTGTATTTCTCTAACTTCTCCTCCAGTAGTACTGCGGTGCGATAATATTTATTCAATGGCTTTGGCTTCGCACCCTGTTTTTCATGCTCAGACTAAGCACGTGGAAGTCGATTTTCATTTATCCATGAGAAGGTACTTAAGAAGCAGCAGCGTATTCTTTGACACATTAGCTCTATCGATCAATTGGCTGATATCATGACAAAACCTCTCACGGCGGCTGTTCGTTTCAAGTTGCTCAAATCCAAACTGAACTACCATCAGTTTGTCGGTGGGTGCGGAGTCAACCAGTTAGTATAGGCAGTTATATTTGTTACTGGGTTGTTATATTAGTTTCTAATTGTTAGGTCGGCTCAAGCAATTGTATAAATACTGATATTGGTATTGAAGTGGAATAAGAGAACATAATTCACCTTTACTTTCTCTCTCTAAAACAGTAAAGTTTATAGGATTAAATGGGAAAATTAATATTTATCTCATAATAATTAAATATAAAATTAATTTCATGATAATAACTTGTCCCTCACAATTGCATTTATAATTATATGGTAAAATTTATTCCTCGCAATCTATTCATATCATACCTTTTTTCCAATAATTCTACAATCTCAGAATCAAATCTCAGAATTTAACCCAAAAAACACAGTTGGGCATCTTACTCACTCGTGGGTTCGGCCTAATAACAAATCTCTACCTTCTCATTTACTTCCCTTCCCCCCCGCCCCCCTCTTTCCTGTCTCTTCCTCGTGGGAAGTAAATGAGAAGGATGGAATTTGTTATTAGGCAGGACCCACAGGTGAGTAGGATGCCAGCTCTGCTTTCTGGGTTAAATTCTGGGATGGGATTTGATTCTGGGATTGTAGAATTATTGTTTATTTTATAGTATAGCTCATCTCCGTTATCTCATGTTATAACCAATCCTTTGCAGTATTCGTGTATTCGAACCCACCTCTCCCTAATACAAACGACTAATTAACTTAGAATTTGCTTGTATTAAATGAAACTTTCCTCTCTTTTGGAAATATATGGGGCTCATTTTTTTTCTGTTTTTTTAATGTCTCCTCTTATAATAAGTACAAATTTATTTTGCATTATTCAAACTAATAATTGTATATTTTTGGTATTGTTATAACCATACACTCCTACTATAATTAATTACTACCATAGTCCGAGGTATATTTTCTTGCTATTTTACAATAAAAAATAATTTGACAATTTTTATTTTATTTTCTAACTTCTTTTACAATAATAATTTGAATTGATCATTTATAGGCTCTGCATATGATATTATTCGTGCAAAAACACACTTTGATTGAATATCGATTGATATGTAAATTAATAGTATTTTATTTTATAAAATAAATAGTTTAAATATAAATATGCCATTTTAGACCAAATAGTCCAATTTTTATAACAAAATATAATTTATTTACATATCTATGGATGTTCAATCGACCAAAATTTTTGTATAAATATTCTCCTCACATGACCTATAAGATGAATAAATTATTATTGTAGACGCTCGAATCCACAAAATTGATTTTGGGAGACATTTATCTTAAGAAGAGCTTAACCCAAGTATTAACATTTTTCTATAAAGTAGTTGCAAATCAAAAACTAAACAAAAATATGGTTATCATGCTTTTGCTGGGGTTAAATGGGTCGAAGCCACCTATTACCTCATAAATTGTCCATAAGGAAAAGTGTAGAAGCAGTTATTGTCAAATTAAACTTATGGTCATGTGGTACATTAATTTTTAAAATGAAAAATTAGTGATCAGTCCAATTTATAGGTCGTTTACTATTTTTTATTCAGTATATAATTTTTTAATAAGCAAGATTCATCCTCATAAAAGTTTTAACGCGTAAGGTCTTTTTGGAATAAAAATACCCTAAAATAGATTAATTTATTTATGTATTTTTAAAACATGTATAAAGAATAGATATAAATTTATCTGTCTTTTATTGAAGTTGAAAGCACGTATAAAGAAAATTATCTGTTTGTATTATATGTGTTGATATACAAATAAAGAAAATTATCTGTTTGTATTATATGTGTTGATATACAAATAAATAAAATTATCTGTTTGCATATTAAATAGATGAATATTAAACAGATAAATTTATCTGTTTGTAAAGTATTTTTTAAAGAAATCACGTAATCGGACCTTACGTATTAAAATTTTTGTTGATGTACCTTACGCGTTAAAAACTTAGAATAAATTATACTTAGACTCTCTGCATTCTTATCATAAATTACCTTGCGCGTTAAAACTTAGAATAAATTTTACAATAAAACTTAGAAATTACGCTGCACCCCTTAAGTACTAACACCATTAACGAAAAAACAAAATGACTATATTGCACCTATCTTTTATTTCTATTTTCTAACTAAACAATCTAAAGCATGGGCCTCCCTCACCGAGATGATATCGACGTCGTCGTTAACAGTGGCATCAAATGCAGCGAGAATATCAGAAATTCAATTACAGCTCGTAGTCTTGCATCAGTATTCATCGGGGATTTACTTCGAACCACGAATCAAAGCCACCGCATTCCATATTGAACCATCAAATCCTTCTTTTTCCTAAATTTAGCAATTTCCTCTATCCCTTTGGCCATCAAAACCTTAAATATCTTGATTCTAGTCGAAATGAAGTTCTGATTTCCATCTATAAGTGCAAAATCAAAATCATCTATAAGTGCATAATCAAAGTCATCCCTAGCCGAACTCCATCAACACGTCGCTGTCTCCCACCACCAAAGAGTGTTGGTTTTAGACACAAATTTCCTACACAGCGAAAATAGGAGCGTAAGTTATAATTCACACAAATCAAATAGAGAACAAGAACATCTATAAGAACACGAGAATTTACGTGGTTTGACTGACTGTCTACTTCAACGGAAGAAGAAACAATCCGCTATTGAACAAATATGAAATACAAGTTTTACTCTAAACCTCACAATCACTGTGTATGGCTTTAAACTTAAGCCTCTCGTCGTCTTTTTATACTCTCTCTAGCCTCTCTCTGAGACTCTCTAGAGTATTAGACGTCTTCTCTGGTTTCTATGAACATAAAACCCTTATATAGTAAGCCCGCTAAGTCAAAACGTAACCCTAGCCGCCGCACAGAAAAGTCTGTTCCACGTCGATCTGCTCGAGCAGATTCCTAACCGCTTGAGCAGTCACTAGCCCGAGACCTCCTGTGTACAAATCCACTCGAGCGAACCATTGACTGTTCGAGCGGTCAACATGCCAAGAGCTTCCTTCGAAAATTCGAGACTTCAAACCAACAATCTCTACTTTGGCTCAAATTTTTGAACCATCACTATCTTAAAATTTTGCTGGTCGCCTCATCCTGCACTCTTTTTTTCAGGTTTGAATGCTCCACCCTATCTGAATCTTTAACCTAAATAGACTTAGACCAAATCCAAACTACTATTAAATTTGACTCTCTTGCAATCAACAGTTTTTTCATTCTTGGATAGTTTTTTAAACTCCATCTTTCCAATCCTCTGTAAGGACTCCACCTTCTCTGACATTGCTACTCGCCCCTAAACTTTTCTTGTGCTGCTTGTAGCTTTCTTATAAGACAAAGGCTCTCCACTTGACTATTCCCTCTACTGTTGACTTGAACCACCATCACCTAATTTTCTAGGTGAGTTTTTCTAACTGAATTCCACCTCGACTGATGTACTATTCTTTTGACATTCTGACATACTATGCTCATCATTCTGACCAAGCTTTAAATGTATGTGTCTTGTGTCGTCCCTAGTAGAATCAGTCTGTGTGATAGTGGTAATTTCACCTATCACCGTGTCCCCTACCAATCTGTAGAGACCATCCACTTTCTGTCCTCTCATGATAACTGAAGATCCTTTGCTGATTTTCATTACTCTACCTTTCTTGTGAACTCATAGCCTAGAGAATCTAATGTTCCTAAAGAAATTAGATTTTTCTTTAACCTCGGAACATACCTGACATTCTCCAAAGTTCTTACAATCCCGTTAATCATCCTAATTTTGATCGTACCAATTCTAACTAATTGACACACTGAGTCATTCTCCATTAGGACTGTACCCCCGTTGCAAGACTTATATGAATGAAAATATTCTTTAACTGGACACATATGATATGAGTATCCTGAATCTAAAATCTATGATTCTAACAAAAAGCTTAAATATGAGAAAACTGAGAGTACTTCACCTTCTGAGTCACCGTCTGACGATTCATTAACAAAACTGACGGTTTCTACAGTCCCCTTACCCTTCTTCTTTTCTTTCAAATGCTGCTTCAATTATTACCACTGGCTCTTGTAATGACCAGTTTGTGGCAATAGAAGCACTTCACATCCCTTCTTACACGTGACTTGGACCAAGATTTGCCACTGTTGGAACCCTATTCACTTGATCTACCCCTTCCTCCGCTTGACTTAGAGTAAGCCTGTGTTTGGACTAACTTTTTTTAGTGGTTTTTAGACTTTTTGACTTTTTTTGTAAAAAAATAGGTGCCAAATAATGTAAAAAAAGTGAAAAAAATAGAAAAAGCCTAATAAGCTAAACCAGTTGGCTATTTGTAGCTTTTAATCCAAAAAATCTCAAAAATAAGCTAGACCAAACACAGGCTTAGTCATCAGCACACTTTCTACACCAGATTCGTTGTCCTTCTTCATATTTTCATGCAAAAAAAGAGCCCCGGTGACATCTTCTAACTCTATAGTGTCCTTTTCATACATCAAAATGGTCACCAGTTGATCATAAGATGTTGGAAGTGATACCAGGAGGAGGATTGTCTTATCCTCATCATCAACCTTTACTCTAAAATTGGATAGCTGTGTGATGAGCATATTGTACGTATTCAAGTGTTCCAATAGTTTTGTACTTTTTTGCATCTATAGTCCATACAGTTGTTTCTTCATGTACAACTTGTTAGCCAGATTCTTCTTCATGTAGAGATCTTTCAGCTTCTGCTAGATTTCATGGGCTGTCTGTACATCGAGCACATTATGAATAACCTCGTCTCCCAGATTCAATCTAATCAAACTCGCAACCTTGCAATCAAAGTCATCTTAATCGTCATCGGTCATCTTCTCTGAATTTTTTGTCTTGTCGAGTAATGCCTTGAATACCCCTTGCTGGATCAACAAATCATTCATTCGCCTTGTCACAGGGAGAAGTTATTCTTGTCGGTAAACTTCTCGATTTCATACTTGATATTCGTCATCTCTACTGCAGTCTTGTGACCAAACCTTTAACCTCGCTCTGATACCAGTTGTTGGATTTTAAGCACAAATTTCCTACGCAGCGAAAACAAAAGCATAGGCTACAATCCACACAAATCAAATAGAGAACAAGAACATTCATAAGAACACGAGAATTTACGTGGTTCAGCTGACTACCTACTTCCACGGGAGAATAAACAATCCACTATTGAATAAATATGGAATACAAGTTTCACTCTAAATCTCACAATCACTGTGTATGGCCTCAAACTTAAGCCTCTCGTCGTCTCTCTATACTCTCTCTAACCTTTCTTTGAGTCTTTCTAGAGTATTAGACGTCTTCTCTAGTTTCTATGAACATAAAACCCTTATACAGTAAGTCCCTTAGGTTAAAACGTAACCCTAGCCGTCGCACAAAAAAGTCTGTTCTACGTTGGTCCGCACAAAAAAATCTGTATTAGACGCCATATTTATGCTTTTAACTTTTTCGTGAGTATGTACAGGATTATGGATTTTAAATCTTCGTTGGAATATGAAAATATTATCCTGTTCAGGATAGTATGTTCAGATCAATTCAGATTGTGATTTGCTTTCCGTCATAATCCAGTCAGTTTTTTGATCTGTGAGAAATTTGGTCGGTTGTGTCGACACCTTTTCCTTTTGTGTAGACACTTTTGACATTTTTGGCCGTTTGTGTTGACACCTTTCTTGTTTATGTCGACCCTTTTGTCTTGTGTCAACCCATTTTCTAATAGTGTCGACCCTAATCCTTCTGTTGGTGTTGAGCAGAACTCTCGGTTATTTTGTATCGACACCTTTCTCAATTTGTGTCTACACATTTTTCTTGTTGAACTCGCGGTTCTTTTGTGTCGACACCTTTCTCAGTTTGTGTCGACACATTTCTCTAGTTAAACTCTCGGTTCTTTTGTGTCGACACCTCTCTCAGTTTGTGTCGACACATTCACTGGTTGCTATTGGCGTTGAACCCCTCGGTTCTTTTGTGTCGACTCACTTCTCAGTTTGTGTCGATCCCTGAGTTGTTTGTGTCGACCCTTGGGCTGGTTGTGTCGACCCCTGAGCTATTTGTGTCGACTCCCGAGCCATTTGTGTCTATCCCTGAGCTGTTTATGTCAACCCTTGGGCTATTTGTGTCGACTCCTGAGCACTTTTTGTTGGTGTCAACCTCTTTTTCCTTTCTGTGTCGACCCGAGATGCTTAACAGAGAACTAATCGGCTAAGGCCGTAGGCAGCCATGCGCGACTGACCTTCTGAGGTTTCGTATATACAAGGAAGCTGTGAGCTGTTCTGAGGCTCCGTTTTATAAAGAAGCGATTAAAAGTGAGATTGATTCCATACTGTAAAATTATACGTGGAAACTAGTGGATTTGTCACAAGGTAGTAAGCCTTTGGGCTACAAATAGATCTTTAAGAGGAAGATGAAAGTAGATGGATCAATAGATAAGTACAAAGCTAGGCTTGTTATCAAAGGATACAGACAAAAGAAAGGCCTATATTACTTTGATACTTATTCTCCTGTATCTAGAATAACCTCAGTTCGTATGATAACCGCTATTACGGCATTACCAAATCTAGCGATACATCAGATGGATATAAAAATAGCTTTTTTAAATGGAGATTTAGATGAAAAAATCTACATGGAATAACCTGAGAGTTTTTCTGGGCCGAAACAAAAAATTTGTAGGCTAGTTAGATCTTTGTATAGTTTAAAGCAAGCTCCTAAATAATGGCATAAAAAGTTTGACAATGTGGTATTGTCTCACGGGTTTCGAATCAACGAATGTGACAAATGTGTATATGTCAAAGACACT
>JAOTRH010442443.1:0-32501 GCA_034768845.1 Heliamphora exappendiculata
ATATATGGCCACGTGAGGAAAGGGAGACCCATTTATCTTCTCCTCTTTTCTCTTCTCCTCCCTTCTTCTTCTTCCCTTTGTCCATCTCTAGAGAGAGAGAGAGAGAGAGAGAATGAGAGAAAACCTAATCCCCCACCATGAAATGTAAAGGGTTGAAGCAAATTAAGAGCCACCGAGAATGGAAATCAAGCTTTGGAGCAAGGAAATGGAATATAAAGTATTCAGGAGGCAAGTTCTCTCAACATCCAAACCTTAGGAGGGAGAAATTTAAGTAATATGAAGCTTTTAGGCAAATCCAAAGTAGGATCTAGATTCTCTCATATGTGTGAGTTGATTTAAGTTGATGTTTTGATTATGTGAGTAAAACAAAATAGATTTCATGCATGAGTTAAAAGATTGATAGGTTTATGTGTGGGTTGAGTTGGGTTTTCTTGAAAATTGGTGTTTTGAGAAATAATAAACCATGATTTTTGGAATTGATTGTATAAAAAGAGTTTATGATGCTTGGAAACCAATGTTTATGGCTGAAAATAGGGATTTGAAGCATATTCAACAGTGTTTATGTGTTTTGGGGCTTGAAAATCACAACAGGGGCAAATCGGGGGTTTTCTCGGGCACCAGCGTGCTCGAGTGGAGCCTGTCTGCTCGAGCGCTCAACTGGCAGAGAGTTGGGCGCTCGACGTCCGCTCGAGCAGACTGACTGCGCAGGGCCAACTTTGTTCGGTCATATCTCCCTCATTCGGATTCCGAATTAGGTCATTCTTGTACTCAAATCGAAGCCCCGAAAGTCCTCTTTCCAACAAGACTACTCTCACAAAACATTAATTTTTTAGAAAACGTTATGATTGAAATAGTGAGGGTATGTCAAATTTTCTTAACTATTTTCCACCCATTTTTTGCCTAATGCTTTGAAAAGGTATATTTATATCAATATTGAACCTTTTCATCGAATTTCTTATCCCTTGGGTTATGAATATAACTAATTTACTATGCTTAGGTTGGGATACTAGTATCATACCGATTGGAGGTATTTGCGATGAAAATGAGTTCTTGACATGTAACTGAGGTTTGAAGAACGAGTATGATTATGGCTAATTATGAGTTACATCGTGATATGGTTATCATTAAAATTTTGAGTTTTAGAAAAGAAACGTGAATTTTGACTTGTAATACATGTATATGCATATGGTGGCTGCATTCCGTTTGTTTCAAATGGCATGGTCATCTGTGAGTTAATTACGCATTGGCCTTTCATGAAGTTGATAAACGGAATGTGATTTACAAGAAATTATGTGTTAAGATTTATGATGGCATTTGAAATGAAAGATAGGATAGAATACTAAAATAAGACTTGATTGGAAATAAAATGCGAAGTTGAGATGTAAAAATTGAAAAGATGTACTATGATAAAATATTTGGGGAGAGGAACCAATTGTGGGTTGGACTCCCAGGTTTTTGTGAAAAATGAATAAATAATAAACCGTATGGATTAATGTGGATTAAGTTGGCCTGGCGGGTCTACGGTGAAAGACCGAAAGTTTGCGTAAGATTGGGACCACATGCCCACGGGTTAGCCCCCAAAATGTGGTGTTGTATCGTTGTGAGTTATAGAGCTATCTATTACCCAATGGCTTCGGGTAGCCTATTGGGATAATAGGGAGGGATTTCTATAAGCTGCGTCCAATATCGGTTCATTAACTGTGATAAATTAATTGTGATACAATTTTGTGATAAATTGGGTACATAAAATGTGATACAGTTTATGTGAAAAGTCCAATAATGGAATGATGATATGGGTAATGTGAAAGTATAAATGGGAATGAATTGACGTGTGTGGGTGTGTGCATGTGAAGGAATAATGAGTTGGTAAAAATATGCATTTTACTTCAGTTGCACCAATCACACCTCACAAATCATGCATTACATGTGAGTTAATCTATATCCTACGAGGTTCGGCTCACGTATGTTTACTAAACCATTTCAGGTCTTGAGGACCAAAGAAAAAACTAAGGCAAGGAAAGCACTTTGAGAAGGGCTTGAAGAAAGATCTTTTTTTTTGTTCTATACCATGTTTGTATATAAACCGGAATGGAGGATTGTAATTAAAGATATTATGATTGTGATTGAACTTTTAGGATTTCAGGCATTTGTTTTAAATTGGATATGTGCGAGGAAATGGGTGTTTAAAGAAATTTATTTTTTATAATCAGAACTCAAATTCTATGGTGAATGAAAATAGTAAATGATGATCCTTGGGAGGTATGGCTTGGGGTCGGTTCACGGGTCCCCGAGGTTCGGGACGTGACAGAATGGTATTAGAGCTCTAAGTTCGAAGACCTAGGAGCCATGGGAAGTAACAATGACCTTAGTATGTGACATGTTTGACGAGATTAGGCACCACTACACAGCATGAATTGCGTGCTTACATGGGTTTGTGATTGAATTACCTTGCGCGTGTTATGTGTTTATATGAGCATGGAGGGTTAAGTCTTGGGGTGATGTGGCATGCCATATGGCGTCCGATCAACTACTTTGGGGTTCAAAATAGAAAAGTATTTGGTCGACGTTCTTTCTATGAGAAATCCAAATTAGTTTCCTGGATTATCGCGTTGCTCTAGGGCTTTCTCTCGGTATGTAAATACGTGGATGTGATGCGACTAGGTGTTGAGTAGTATGTATCTTGGTTTTAGGAGGTTAAGTTGAGTTTGACCTAGTTAGGTGTTGTGATATCTTTGTTGTAGGGGCTATGCCTGTGAGACTAGAATGAGTTGTGGTCTGGATGGTGGTATGAGTGGTGAAATTATGACCTGGAGTTCAGTGATTGTGGTGGGTGCAAGCCTGAGAGATGAGTATTGATTGTTTGGAGTGTGTTGTACCCAGGAGAATGGGGGGTGACCGTAGTTAGTTGCCTATTGTGTATTGTGTGAGTTATATTACCAGTAGCCTGTCGAATAACTAAGGTAGGGCTTTGAAACCTCTTGGAGGTGGTTCATTGTGGTTGGATATAAAGTGTGGTTTTAGGCGTGTTTATAATTATATACATCATGAGCCGTGCTATGTCTTGAACTGTGCTGTGTCATGAGCCGTGTACCCCGAGATTTGGTATGGATGGGAGCATAGTGGACGGGAACATAGTGGACGAGAGAATAATAATCTCCGACCTAAAGTGTGTTAGAAAGTCTGTGCTTAGGCACGTAGTTGGGAATATCCCTTACCCTGAGGGGTGTTGTTGATAAGCACCATGGTATCTTGTGATTTTAAAAGTCAGGTTGATGACCCTTGTGTTTTCCTCGTGGCGTGGTGCTGAGTTGTGTTTCTTGATAAAATTCGAGGGTTGTATGAGGAATGAGTGTGTGAATTCAAGATGTTATCGACAGGTTGGTTATTGAGTGAGGTGTATGTACGTATGATGAGATGTATGTCGGAGATGGTAGTGATTGGATGAGCGATGGTTTGAGGTTACATGGAAATTTTCACGAAATAGAGGTCTATTGCTAGATTTGTTATTTTCATAATTGGGAGACAGTGTGAAATACATGGCGTTGGGAAGAATGTGAGTGTGAGTATGTGAAGTTTGTGGAGCATGGTATAGATGTTGTTGGTGTAGCTGACTCGGTTAACTCGGGATGACGTGTCGGTATGAGGAGGTCCCATAAGGGGATGATGTTGGTAGTATGTGACTAGTGAGAGTCTTGTGTACGCATGTGAAGCCTCATCGAGATGTGAAGGAGTAGGTGGTAGTTAATGTACTTGAGTAGAGATCTAAGTGCGAAGACCTAGTGCGACGTATAATGTACACATTGTGAATGGTGGCCAATAACGTTTGTGCGATGGTGATAGATGTCTTTACAAGGACTTGTGGTTAACCTTCTCTCGAGATGAATGTATATTAGTTGCCCTAAAAGGTAGTGACGTTAAGTAAGAACCTATTGTTGGCTCGTGATTTCCTTAGGGAGAGAGATGTTTCATGATTAGTTGACGGGTGTGATTGTTCATTCTTGGTAGAAGTAAAACGTTGGGATCATAAGAATGTGGATTCGATGGCTCATGGTTTCTTGAAAAGCCTGTGTGAACCCGAGTGCGTGAGTAATGTCTTTAGAGATGTAGTTTAGCTTGTATGAAATGCTAGTAGCTTTAGTTCAAGTCGGGCGAGGTCCCTAAGGGAGTTTAGTGGTTCAATTGTTTGGGTGGTGAGATCCTCGGGAATTGGTTCTGTGGAATCCCTAGGGGAAAATAGATCTGTGGTTTGGCTGATTAGGAGATCGTGTTTGGGAACCATGCTGGGTGTATGTGTTTGAAAGGACCGTAGAAGAGTTCGAAAGTGCAGTAGGTCTAGTACTGAAATGGTGTGTCCTGAGTGCGACATGTCTGGAGGTTGTTTGCAGAGGTGGGTAAGTTATTTGCCCATGGGAACGAAGTGCGAAGTAATAAAGTTTAACAGTATACCGTGTGGTTTGGGTGACCTGAAGCGATAGGCAAGAAACTATGGGTTAAGATGTCTGTGACAAGTGCGTGCCTGAGAAGCGGAAGTGCAAGAGGCACTTGCATGGTTTTTGAGATTATTAATCACTTTAGACGAAAGGTCTTAGGAATTGGGTTTCCTTTGTTTGGTGTTGTGCACTTTTTATGAAAGTTGCTTGGACAGTGGGTTCGAGGCTGTGGTTTGCCCAGTGAAAGTTAGGTTAATGAAGTGTAACCTTGTAAAGTGAGGTTTTAGTGCGATGGGAACGTTGGCGTTGTGTCTCAGTGTATGACGGGTGATGAGTTTGTAGTTCTATGGGATATATGTTACGAGGTATGAGGATTGACGATGTTCCTTTGTGTGCGAATGAAGTCTGAGAGTTAAGAGCTTAAGTGCAATGGATGACCTGGGTATCATGCTCGGAGTTAATGGTAGTTGTGTGGCTATGGGCTATGTGGCCTCAAGGTGAGATTTACAGGATTTTGTGAAGACCAAGTATTGGTGGGTATTAGGAGTACGTTTAAGTTGGGTCATGATTTCTAGTTGTTTGGGGAAGATGGGAGTCTCAGTGGATTAGTGTTCATGTGGTGATCCTTGAGTGTGTACTTAAGGCATGAGTGCTGCCAAATTGGGTGATCGAAAGACTAAGTTCCTCGTGGGCTTTTTGGATGGAGCTTGTTTGCTCTATTGGGTGGATTTAAGAGTATCGAATTGCATTTTCCTTGAGATAGAGTTGGAAGGCCAGGAGTGTTTGTTTTGTGGGAGAGGAAGCTAGTGTTGAGACATAGAGTTCTATCTACGATGATTTACTGTAAATCGTTAACCGTTGTATGCAGCTTGTTTTGAGTTATGTGGGTACGATTGTGCCTCTAGCTCCCGACAAGAGTGGAAAATTTGTTGGAATCTTGCGGTTGGGATATTCGCGTGGTGTGTTTCTTGTAGACACTTTTAAGTCTAGAATCGTGTTCAGTTTGGAGCTTTGTATTTCACAGAAGTTTTAAGGTGCAAGGAGTGGTTCCACCATTCGAAGGGACGGTGCAAATGCGTATTATAATATCGATGGGTGGAGGCAATGTAAGTGTAGAAGATTAAAAATTGTTTAATCTGAAGCATGGTAGACTTGAAAGACTGGTGGATATGTGCATGACGTCATGATGAGGGATGTGATTCAATTTTGTATGGGTAAGTCTACAACTATGGGACTTTGATTCCTGTGAAGTACTCAATCTTAGTGGTTCATGGGATTCAGGTGGCAGTGTTGGTTTCATTTCGATGATTGAAGGACTGGAGTGATGTAGTGCAAGTAGTGATCTGGTTTTGAGTTTGTGGTGATTAGTTGGTTGTAAGGGCATCGGCGAATTTAGGGTAATACGTGAACCCTTGGGAATAATGTCCGAGTTTGGCAACACATATCTGGGTTAGAGAAGTAATCCTCGGTATACACTAGAGTACAGCAGTCAATTAGATGGGTGATTCGACAAAGTCGGGAGAATCTAGCGATAGTAAGACTCGAGATGCATAATGTTATGGTCGAGAATGATTATTCTTTGAGAACGTGTATGTAAGGTGAGATGATGGTCATGGAGGGCTAGTCGATGATCAATGAAGGAGTGGTTGACTCCAGCTCTTGTGGTTATTTCGGGTAAGAATTGATGTCGTATTAAACGATGAACCATTTTAGATTTGTCAAGCCCGATATGAGTACTCTTCGATGATATACAGATGATTCTGGTGTTTGTGAAATATTGGTGTGTGAAGTTTGGAAGTTAAACCTAATGGTAGCAGAGACGTGTTAATATATTTGAGTCATATTGTTTTGAACAAATGATCAGGATTGCAGATTAAGAAAGGCACTATGTAGATTGAACGACTAACGAAGTGTGACAACTGATATTAAAATTAAAGAACAGTTGATGTGACTTGAAATGAATTTCATGGATGAAATTTCCAAAGGGGGGAAAGTTGTAAGGACTCAGTACCTGTTTATTTTGTTCAATTATATTTTTTATAAGAGAAGAGACTAAAGTAAATTTGGGCTTGGGTGCCAAAATTTTTTGCTCATTTACAATTGAATTAATGATGTGTGAAAATAAAAATTTTAGATACCTGGTAATACATGATATTGACATGAGTGTGTTAATGGAAAGATTCAAGTATTGAAATGTGAGTAAAATTGGAGATTTGAGTTGAATGTTAAGAAAATTCGTAGAATTTGGCTTCAGGAGTCACCGTTCGAGCGGTGGGGGTCCGCTCGAGCGGACTACCGAGAGAAGTTTAAAGTATTCTCGAACCATGGAGATATTTTGAGAGTATATATATATATATATATATGTGTGTGTGTGTGTGTATGGCCATGTGACGAAAGGGAGTCCCATTTCTCTTCTCCTCCCTTCTTCTTCTTTCCTTCGTCTATCTCTAGAGAGTGAGAGAAAACCTAATCCCCCACCATGAAATCTAAAGGGTTAAAGCAAATTGAGAGCCACCAAGGATGGAAATCAAGCTTTGGAGCAATGAAATGGAAGATAAAGTACTAAGGAGGCGAGATCTCTCAACATCTGAACCCTGGGAGGGAGATATTTGAGTAATATCAAGCTTTTGGGCAAATCCAAGGTAGGATCTAGATTCTCTCATATGTGTGAGTTGATTTGAGTTGATATTTTGATTATGTGAGTAAAATAAAATAGATTTCATGCATGAGTTAAAGGATTGATAGCTTTATGTGTGGGTTGAGTTGGGTTTCCATGAAAATTGGTGTTTTGAGAAATAATAAACCATGATTTTGGGAAATAATTGTATAAAAAGAGTTTATGATGCTTGGAAACCAACATTTATCGGTGAAAATAGGGATTTGAAGCATATTCATGAGTGTTTATGTGTTTTGGGGCTTGAAAATCAAAACAGCAGTAAATTTGAGGTTTTCTCGGGCACCAGAGCGCTCGAGCAGAGCCTTGTCCGCTCGAGCGCTCAACTGGCAAAGAGTTGGGCGCTCGAGCGCTCGACGTCGGCTCGAGCGGACTAACTGCGCAGGGCAAATTTTGTTCGATCATCGCTCCCTCATCCGGACTCTGAATTGGGTCATTCTTATACTCAAATCGAAGCCCCGAAAGTCCTTTGTCCAACAAGACTACTCTCACAAAAAAATTCATTTTGTAGAAAAGTTATGATTGAAATAGTGAGGGTATGTCAAATTTTGTTAACCATTTTTCACCCGTTTTTGGCCAAATGCTAGGAGAAGGTATATTTATATCAATATTGAACCTTTTCATTGAATTTCTTATCCCTTGGGTTATGAATATAACTACTTTACTACGCTTGGGTTGGGATGCTAGTATCATACCGATTTGAGGTATTTGCGACGAAAATGAGTTCTTGACATGTAACTGAGGTTTGAAGAACGAGTACGATTATGGCTAATTATGGGTTATGTCGTGATATGGTTATCATTAAAATTTTGAGCTTTAGAAAAGAAACATGGATTTTGACTTGTATAGACATGTGTATGCATATGGTGGGTACAATCCGTTTGTTTCAAATGACGTGGTCATCTGTGAGTTAATTACGCGTTGGCATTTCATGAAGTTGATAAACGGAATGTGATTTACGAGAAATTATGTGTTGAAATTTATGATGGGATTTGAATTGAAAGATAGGATAGAATGCTAAAATATGACTTGATTGAAAATAAAATGGAAAGTTGAGATGTAAAAATTGAAAAAAGGTACTATGATAAAATATTTGGGGAGATGAACCAATTGTGGGTTGGACTCCCGGGTTTTTGTGAAAAATGAATAAATAATGAACTCTATGGATTAATGTTAGCCTGGCGGATCCGCGGTGAAAGACTGAAAACTTGCGCAAGATGGGGACCACATGCCCACGGGTTAACACCCAAAATGTGGTGTTGTATCGTGGTGAGTTATAGAGCTTTCTATTACCCAATGGATTTGCGTAGCCTATTGGGATAATAGGGAGGGGTTTCTATAAGTTGAATCCAATATCGGTTCATTAACTATGATAAATTAATTATGATACGGTTTTGTGATAAACCGGGTACAAAAAATGTGACATGATTTCTGTGAAAAAATCGGATAATGGAATGATGACATGGGTAATGTGAAAGTATAAATGGGAATTAATTGACGTGCATGGGTGTGTGCATGTGAAGGAATAATGAGTTGGTAAAAATATGCATTTTACTTCGGTTGCACCCATCACACCTCACAAATCATGCATTACATGTGAGTTAATCTATATCCTATGAGCTTCGGCTCATGTATGTTTACCAAACCATTTTAGGTCTTGAGGACCAGAGGCAAAACCAAGGCAAGGAAAGCACTTTGAGAAGGGCTGGAAGAAAGATATATTTTTTTGTTCTATACCATGTTTGTATATCAACCAGAATGGAGTATTGTAATTAAAGATATTATGATTGTGAATGAACTTTTCGGGATTTCAGGCATTTGTTTTAAATTGGATATGTGCGAGGTTATGGGTGTTTAAAGAAATTTTTTTTTATATAATTGGAACTCAAATTTTGTGGTGAATGAAAATAGTAAATGATGATCCTTAGGAGGTATGGCTTGGGGTCGGTTCACGGGTCCTCGGAGTTCGGGGCGTGACAAGATGTGAGTCTTAAAGAAGTTGAGTTTGAAAACCTTTTGTCAAAGGGGCCTCTTAGAACCAATTTGTTTGTTTAGATTGGAGTGTGAATGTCTTGTCTGCATAGAGAATGAGTTCTCTTGTGAGGGTTCTTAGGTTTTGTTTATGAGAAGTTCAGCGAGGTTGTGATCCCGATAATTTCGTTGATGTCACATGATAGCTTGGTATGAGTACGTTGAAGGATTAAGTATTTGAGTTCAAGTACTGAAAGGGCAAGGTAATGGCATACGAATCAAGTTATGTGGTTCTTTCATGCTTAGTCTTTGGTGGTTTTGGCCAGAGTCTATTACCTCTTTTCCATGGAGTAAATGTGCTCCGTGTTGGGTTCAACAAATCCCTTCTTTTTGTCGCTAGGTGGTTAGCAGTTTGTGGTCCTAAGTGAGTAGTCATGTTTTATTACTATCTAGATAGAGGATAGTTATACGTGAATTATGACTATAGAAGAAAGACGCAGGTGCATATTCATGTATTGACAAACGGTGTGGTTGATGACTATCTAAAGTTTAATAATCGACTAAGAGTAGAATGTTATGAATACGAGGGACATATATATGTGTTATAAGTGTGGGTTAATGCTAAATGAGATTAATGACGATTGATTAGAGCTTGAATAATCGATCAAGAGTCAGAGGTTTGATTGTAAAACATGGAATTACGTATGGGCATTGTGCTATAATGAGTAATATAGTTTGGATTTGTGTAGGTAAGTACACACATATGGAATGCTTAGCCTGCGTGGCAATGTTAACCATGTGAATTGGATGTTTGTTTAGCCTGTGTGGCATGTTTTACCCAAGTGGCTCACTAAGTTCATGTGGCGGTATTAATCTTAATAGCTACAATACCAGGGTGGTAATCTCAATTGTCTGAACTCTTGGTCATGACAATAATGTGACACCTAGAAATTCCACGAAGTGAGAATTGTAGATGTGTGGGTTGAGGAATGGGCTAAGGATCGACAAAGGGTGAAGATTTAAATGAAATGTTTGCAAATCATAAGAAGAAAATGTATTTATTGGAGTTTTCTTTGATTTTAGTGAGTTCCTTTCTCTGAAACTAGATTTTATTAACTCTGCTCAGGAATGAGCACCTCTTGGGCTTTAGTGGTTGTGTTACTGACGTACTAGAGTGATGATACGATTTAGAGTTCTGTAGTCATCAGTCAATCGTGCGGGCTTGAATAAGATTTTGGGTATGATGCGTGTGAATCCTAGTGAACAATCTCAAAGTTTGGCAATGTATGTTTTGGCTTACAAAGGTAGTCCACAGTGTGCGTTTCGAGATGGGGATGAGCTAGTTTATGGCGGTTCAAGTGGGAATCTTAGTCCTTACAAATAAAGAATAGAGAGTGTTTGAAACCAGTTCTGGTTGGGGATTAGTTTCGTGATATGCGATTGATCGCTTGAGTTGGTTATGTTCGGTGTGAGTCATGTCTTAGTGCCTTGGTGATGCAAGTTGGACCTCAGTCGGACGACCTTTGGATAACCTTAGTGTTAGTAAGACCCTTTTTCGTGAAAGCAGTCGGTGTCCCTTTTAGTTCTTTATGATTTCTTTTGATAAGATCCTCAGTCCCCATTTGCATGCTTTAATCTGCTTTTTCTCAAACAATAAGTCTTACATGTTAGATACGAGAACGGCATTGCATGACTGTAAACACCCCGATTTGACCCTGCCTAATTTTAGGTGAATCCGACAATGAAAACAGTTAGAATGGTGCCTCAGTACGATCCTCAGGAAATGATCCAAGCTCGGTAATTGAACCAAATCATCGAAACCTTCAAAATAAATGAAGTTTTGTTGAACCACCAATAACTTGCTATGCAAGTCATTCCCAATGTGGTGACTGCCATGTTCATTATGGCGACCGTCAATTGAACCTCTTGGAAACCCTAGCCAAAAGTGGCGACCGCCATCTCCAACCTAGCGACCGCCAACTTGCATTGTGGCGACCGCTAATAGAACCTTGTAGAACCTTTTTAAAAGTGGCGACCACCAATTCATAACATGGCAACGGCAATTTCAAATGGCCTAACATGTCCCAAAACGTGGCATCATCTCATTGGTTGAAGAATTTTATAAATATTGTGCCCCAGCGTACGTTTTCAGGACATAATTTTATAGAGATGTTTAGTGAGAGAAGCTCTACCAAGTCACCAAGCAATTCAGAGCCTTGACGCCGAAACCCTGCCGAAATACTGAGAGCCAAACCTCTGACGCCCTAACATGGAGATCGAGGATTGGATCATTGGCACCATTCCCGACTTGATGATTCTTTAGCAATCCATATATTTTGTCTGGATCTCTGGTTTTTCTAACTCCATTCCCTCTCTTTTGGATTGACCAGGTTAAATTCAATTTCAATTCGTGCATTTCTCTAGTTTGTAGTTTACCTTGTTTATTATTTACTTTGCCTTATGTAAATTGCTTATTTCTTAGTTTACACATTCACATAAAATGCATTGCCATTTCTCATTAATTAGGTGCTAATATATTTTGACAATTACAACTTGCAATGTTGTTAATTGTTATTATCAATACACTAATATTCATGTGAATGTAGTTGCTAATACTACATTCACATTTTCTAAATAATCGTTTAGTTATTTATTCTTCATTTTCTTTGTTTTCTTTTCATTCTCTTTTCCTAATGTTAGTTTAGTTTTCTTTACTAGTCTATTTCATTTTCTTTCCTTTTCTTTCTCCTCTTATTTCTTGCATTTATCTTTTTATAAATATTAGTTTAATGTAGTCTTTCTTTCAATATTAGCTTAATGTTCTTTTGATAAGCTTATAATATTTAATTTTCTTTTATCCATCTCTTTTGCTTTTAATGTTAACCTCATTTTTATTTTTTTTATATAGTATTTCTTTTATTCTTTTATTTTGTTAAAAATCACAAAAAGCCTTTTAAACTAGATTTTATTTTTTTGGTGTAGTTTTCTTCTCTTTTGTTTTTTTTTTCATTTATTTTCTCTCATCTCTTTTTAAAATGTAAATAATTGGATTTCATTTTATTTTCTCTCATCTCTTTTTAAAAAGCCTTTTTGGTTTTCACGCCGTAGTTTTCTTCTCGGGATCATGCCCGTGCTTCACTTCGAAGCCTCTAGGATAGTTTCTCTCTCTTTCAGGTTCTTCCCGGGCTATCAATTTCTCCCCTGTTGTTGTATTAGGTTCACTTCCTTCGATCCTTTGTTATACCCGTGTGAGGTAGTCTGGCTTTTCTACCAGAGTGCTACCTGTTAGAATCCTAGTTCGAATCGGTCTCTTAAGGGTTAGAACAGTTTTCTTGTCGGAATGCTGCCCATTTTTTCGTTTAGATGAACCTTCCCTCTAGAAATTAGTTGATCCCCTTCTTAGCCATCATTCTGGTTTTTTTGGGTCATCCTTTTGTTATGCTGCCAGTATGAGCCCGGCAGGGGCATTGTTTCAGCTTTAGTAATTATCTGCCTATGGTTTGTCATTTTGGATATCTAGGATGTTTTGCTATCTGTCGTTAGAATTCTCGTCCGATGAGTGTTTTGATACTGGTTATTCTTCTTTTGGAATCTAGGTTTTTTTTGGGTCTAGATCATTGAGCCAAAAAGATCACAGTCGACACGTGTTTGGGAAGGACCAGGGTCAAGCAGACTCTATAGAATATCCGAACAGTCAGCTAAGTCATTAAAAATGGCAAAGAATGAAGTTAAGTTGACATCTCTGATTAGAGCTATTATTGAGATACAGAGAGCTGTGAAGCAACAGACCCAAGCTCAAAACCAATGTCCAGCATATATCCAGGCGATTCAGGCCCGTATACCCATTGTGAATGGATAGCCAGAAGATACAAACAAGAACGGTGAAGACTTTGGGGCAATAACCAAGGACAAGAAGCACTGCAAGTTGCTATGCCACCTCGAGCCCCCTGCCCAATGGTGGAAAAGGTAGAAATTACTGCTCAGTCTAGGGAATCCACTCTGGCGGAGAAGATTGATCAAATGGAGAAGGTGCAAAGAAAGGCTAAGGGTGTAGAAAGAGTATATGCTGAATGTGGATGGTTTATGTCTTTTCCCATATGCTAAACTGCCCAAAAAAATCAAAATGTCAGAGATGGAGAAGTTTGATGGCACTGGAGATCCCCGGATTCATCTAAGAATGTGCGTTGGAGCTCTCTCCACCATGGGAATTAACGATCAGCTCAAGGCCCAATTATTCCACCGATCACTTTCTGGGGCAGCACAAAGGTGGTTTCTTTCTCTATAGGTGGCTAATACTAGGACTTGGGAAGATATAGCCACTGCATTCATCAGTCGGTATAGCTACAACGTCCAACTCGACATAACTGCTCGAGAGTTAGAAATAACCCGCTAGGAGAATCAAGAATCGTTTGTTGATTTCTTAACCCGGTGGAGGGGCAAAGTCACCAAGATGACGAACCGAACCACTAAGAAGGAACAAGTGAGAATTGTGGTGAAAACCCTTCAGTCCCCTCTGAAGCGTTATCTTATCGCACAACCGCTCTCTACCTTTGAGGAGCTATTTGACACTGGGGTGAAAATCGAAGACGCCATTCAGTTTGGAGATATTGAGAAAGCATAACCCAGCCAGAAATTGAGAAGAACCTTCCCTGCAGATAACTAGAATTAGTATGCCGCCACCAACCTTGTATCTCGCCCGAACGAGGTGAATCTTCTAAACCCTTCATCCTCCGCTCAACAATCCAATAATACCCAACAGTCAAATAATGGCCAGCAGCAGCAAAGACCAAGGAGGGTCTTCACTATCCTCAACACTTCATTATCTACTGCCCTGATTTGACTTATCAAGAAAGAGCTCATCAAGTTATTAGATCCCATGCCGTTGCCTGATCCCCGCCCTCAAAGATACAATGCTTCGTAATATTACGCTTATCACCAGGGCCATGGACATCTGACTGATAAGTGTAAGAGGCTCCGACATGAAATTCAGGATCTCATCAATAACAAGGTGATTCCCCTGTCGTCTACCGCTCCAAAGCCGAATGTCACAACTAATCCCCTACTAAACCATGCTAAGCAGGCTGAGATAAATTACATATCTCTAGGGCAATCAGAAGATACGAGCTGATATATCTGTTCAGCATTTCTGCCATGCCCTCATGTTTCAGCAACTGAGGATCAGACAGTATGCTCATTTATTATGGTTAGAAGCAGTTGAGATAGGATGGAGGAATGGAATAATAATAGCTGGGGATGGTATCAAACGATAATCCAAGCCTACCAACAAGAAGAGGAGGAACGCAGTGAGAATGACGATTGGCTACAGGATTATCCGGCACGACGTTATGGGTTTGGCCACGTGCTTGATGGCATTACCCTTCCCTAACTTTTTGAGGAGGAGGTATATATCGATGAGATGCAATCCTATTGGTTAGTGAGGGTTGTGCTGAAATCAGATGGGGCTGAGTAGACTAACTTTTGGGATGCTCGAGAACATCTAACCAGGAGTGGACGACATTTCAAGGCGACTCAGTTGGAGAAAGGACAGTTAAGCGGGAAAAGGAAAGAGAAAGAATAAGAAGAAAAGGATGACGCTGTGCTGAAGCAGCTTAAAAAGACACAGGCTAATGTCAGCATTTGGGACTTATTGATGGCCTTGCACAAACATAGACAAGCTGTGCTAAAGGTCCTGAATAAAGCCAATGTTTTGATAGACATAGCTCCAAAGCAGCTTATTAGACTCGTTCTACCAGCTGTAGAACCAAAAGTCATCTCATTTTCTGATAAGGATCTACTAGCAGAAGGAAAGAATCATAACAAACCCCTGTACATAACCGTTAAATGCCTTAAAAAGTGGGTCCCGGTGACTCTCATTGATAATGGGTCCGCATTAAATGTTTATCCGCTTAGAACAGCAGTTTTCTTGGGACTAAATCTGGAACATTTCACACCTAGTAATCAAAGGGTTCGAGCCTACGACAACATGAAAAGAGATGTGCTGGGCTTGGAATCATTCGCATTATCAGTAAGGCCTCTTAAGACATCAATTGAGTTCCATGTACTAGACGTACCGGCCTCTTTCAACCTGTTGCTGGGCAAGCTATGGATGCATGACTCGAATGTACAGGCGGTGCCATCAACCCTTCACCAAAAGCTAAAATTGATAAAGAATGGGACAATTTTGACTATCCATGGAGAGGACAGCATCCAACCCCCAAGAGGAGAAGGCTCAACTCTCTTGGAGGTTCAGCATGGCGAAGGAGACGTGTTGCTAAGTGGATGTCGATTTGATGAAGCACAGGCCATGCAAATGCTATTGAATGAAGAAGAGATGTATATCAATCCAAGAGCAATTACAATGATGAGGCAAATGTCCTACTTCCTGGGCATGTGGGTAGAAGGTGAGAAACAAGGAATTCCTGAACCTGTCCAGGTATTGTCGGCTTCTCATCATTTTGGTCTTGGATACAAATTGACGGGAGAAGATTTAGAAGGGCCTAAAAGGGGACGGAAGGCTAAGTTCATCAAGCAAAACATCATTTGCCGGTATGGCATCCCCCATCAAGTTATCTCGCACAATGGCTCGCATTTTCAAGGAGAGGTCTTGGATCTCCTTGAAGAATATCGAATAGTGGCCCACAAGTCATCACCGTATCGGCCACAAACCAATGGGGAAGTCGAGGCAGCAAACAAAAATATTAGGAAGATCCTACAAAAGATGATCAACTCACATAAGGATTGGCCAGAACATCTATCATTTTCACTTTGGGGATACAGGACGTCGATTAGAACTTCAACAAGAGCTACACTATACTCCTTAGTGTTCGGGATGGAAGTCGTGCTTCCCATTGAGGTGAAAATTCTTTCACTAAGAGTAGTGGCCGAGGCCAGTATTTCAGAAGTAGACTGGTAGAGGAACCGAATGAAAGAATTGCTTTTGTTTAATGAAAGAAGACTGCAGGCTCTGTTTCATGTACAAGGATACCAAAGGAGGATAGTTCTAGCATTCAATAAGATGGTCAAGATCCAAGATCTCAGAGAATGAGATCTGGTTCTTAAGGAAATTAGAGCTCCTATTTTCGACCCAACGGGCAAGTTCAATCCAAACTGGTTCAGACTGTTTCTGATCAAAACCATCATGACCAGTGGTGCAGTCATTATTATAGATTTGGATGGCAATGTGTTCTCCACTTCAGTTAACCTCGATCAACTCAAAAAGTACTATTCTTGAAGTAAAAATACAGATAAAATAAAAGCTCTCTAAGTTAAAAACCAATAAGGAAACTCAGGCAAAAGTTATAGCAACCCGCAAGGCCAAAAATCTAAAAGGGCAACCTTGGGAAAAGTTAGGACATCACAAAGGGAGAGCGTCAATACCCAAGTGTGAACCAACCCCAAACTACGTTACGGCCTGATTTCACTTTTTGGGATATGTAGGCAGCTTCTTATAAGAAGTCCGGTCAAATTCTTTGTTTTTAATAATCTTTGAATCTAAGTAAAACCAATACAAATTTATTTTTGAATTTTGATGAATAAAGTTCTTTAATTTCCACCCAAAAAAATTAATAAGTTTGAACCTTCTTTTCATTACTTTAGCTTGAAGTTACAAAGTTTTGAAAATAAAAGGAAAGGCACGCAAGTCCCAAACTGTACAAACAAAATAAAAGAAAAGCTATGAAATCTTAAAAACAAAGTAGGAGGCCTCAAATTCTCCTCCTTTTGCTGCTTGTTTTCCTTCTACTTCATCTTTCTTCTCCCTATCCTGTAATAGCCATGTCTTGTACTCAACAGAAAGATCAGAACACTGTAACTCTTGTATCTCCATCCGTGGATGAGATGGCCAAATTTCATGATACAATGCTAGAAATGGGGCCTGCAGTGCAGATGAAAATAAACGACCTCAAATATTGAAAAAGATGATCTAACTACGATCGAACTGCCGCATGATCTGATGGGAGTAATAGAAAATAGTCTGACGTAGACCGATCAGCAAAACGCCAGGATGAGCCATGGTAGTCAGAGTCATGGTAGGGATCTGCCACCAAGGGCACTGCCAAGTAATATGTGGACCAGTTAGAGAAGAAAGGTACTATCACCAAGCTGCCTTAGTATTGTATATCTAATAGTAAGGGCGATAAAGGAAAGCTACAGCACTATGTCTATCAGTAGGCAGTTTTTGCACAAGATTCACTTTCTCCATTAGCCAGATCTGTAGCAAAAGTTATATCAATTAGAGAAGAGATTTGCAAATATAATAAAGGACTGATAAAGAAGGTTAAAGCTCACCTGGAGAAGCAAGGGCTGCCAGGAAAAGTAGTCGTCTCACCACGATGAACAGCATCTAGGCCCAGCAATGTCTCAGCTAAGACAAGCGGCATGAAGTCCTTTCCCATCCACATCTGACCCGCAATGTCAACCAGTGCGCAACTAACTCGCCCATCAGGAGGGACAAGACGATACCAGGCAAGAAGACAGAAACAAATAGCATAACGTTGCCGCAGCTAAAAATTGAGGTCGCTAAGGTCATCCGTAGGCCATAACTTCTCAATAATCCAGGAAATGTCAAGGCAGTCACCTGATGTCAGTAGAGAAGCATCCATCCTAGACAAACCACAGAGCTGTATCACTTGTTGCCGAGTCAAGAGGAAGGGAGTGGGAACAATAACGGAACTTTGAGGAGTCAGGTCCAAATAGCAGCAAACTCCTCCATAGTGGGGCATAGTTCTTCAAGGCTAAACCAAAAGACATGAGACTGCGGATCCCATAGTCTAGCAGTAGCCTTCAGTAAAGGTCCATCAGTCTTTACGACCACGAGAGGAAATAAGGAGTTGATACCGAAAGGAGCAAAGTTCAAACGCTCGATATGGGAGAATATCTCAATCCATGAAGAAAAGGGCCTAGCCATCTAAGTGAGAATAACAAAAAAATGGGGTCTCCAGGGCTGTATTTATAAAGCATGGAAAGGCTGGAGATCAAAAAAGTAGTAAAAATTACTATCAAAGTGGCGACCACTACCTTGGAGTGGGCGACCGCCAACTTCGAAGGCACCGTACAGTGACATCATCCCTTTGACCAAGTGACCGCCAGGTTAAAAGTGGCAACCGCCAGGTTGGATGTGGCGATCGCGATGTTAAAAGGTGGCGGGTATGAATTAGTTTGTGGATTCTGCAGTTTGTGTAAAATTTGACATTTGTATTATTCATCCATGATAGTTTAAGCAGTAAAAGAAGGAGAATCATACAGCAAATGAATATAAGGCAGTAAATGGCACGAAGGCCCATGAAATGCATCAAAAAATAGAAGAATGTATCAAAATAATTGGGGCACCTAGGCCCAATAAATAGCAAACAGGGGCACATAGGCTCGTAAGTGTATCAAATCGGGGCACGCGGGCCCATCAAAATAAATGTATCATAATGTATCATAAAAAATGTAACTACGGGGGAGCTCTCTCTCTCTCACTAAAGACTCGAGCGGACCCAGCAGGAGAAACGACAAACCTCGTTCGAGCTAACATCCTCAAAGAGCCTCTCAATGTCATCACTGCCATCACCATCACTGCCGAAGGAAGAAGATACAGCTCTGGAGTAACTCCAAACAGAAGAGATGGATCCCCTAGAGCGAGCTCAAGAAGATGCACGGGAACCACGACCTCAAGCTAGGGCTAGGGCTGGGGCTGGAGCAGGAGGCTTAACTAGAGCCTGCGGCGGTACTATGCCGGTAGCTGAAACTGGAGGTTGTCATAAGAGAAGTAAGACTTAGAACAGAATAATGATAGAAAGTTTAGAAAAACTAAAAAGAACGTGCAAGCTACTTACAATGGCCACTGGCGTGAAAGCAACACCGGTTGCTCGCATCGAAGCTTCCATCTGCCGGACCACCGCCCGTAGGCCGGTGACCATCATCATCGTACAATCTAACCAAGCCTAGTCGATCTGCAAAGAATAAAAGGGAACATTTCAAGAAAACTATACAAGTAAAAAGAGTAAGTAACTGAAAGAAAGGTGAAAAACAAACCGAGCCGATGTCAGCCCTAAACTCCGGTGCTAGCATAACAGGGACCGACAGAGGAAATGGGAAGTCGTACGCTACAGTATGGATATCCTATGGAATCTCTGGGCCCCTCATCTCGCCAGCAGCAACACCAACAGCAACAGCTCCAGCAGCACCGGCCTCAGCAGTCTCCGGTGCTCCTCCCCTCCTCCTGCCGTCAGGAGCAGCCGTGCTAGGTCCTAAAGATCCCAACAGATGTGCCCAGACCCAGGCCGTATAGACCCCCTCTGGCACCAGTAGCTCCGCAGCGTGCATCCCCACCATCTTTAGAAGGAGGTCAATGTGACCTAGGATATCAGTTTGGCGAATACGAACTGGAGGAACCACCGGTACACGAAAGTGATCCAGGCTGAGCGACTGGCGGACCACTCGCTCTCCTAGATAGTACTCCCTACCAAATGGACCCTCTAGCAAGATCTGCCTCGCGGTGAGGTCTCGACTGCGCATCAAATCTACGCTGGACCGATCCTCCACTCCCAGCCTAACATCCCAGTGGACCTGCAACAATTCAAAGCACAGTACAATACAATAAATAGTGAGCAGGTAATGCAGTACAGTATGATAATTAGTGTGTGCAGTGATCCGTGTGACCAGAAATAGTACAGTGCAGTGAACAATGCTGTGATCAGTGTAGTAAACAACAGTAAATAGGATACACTGTAGTAACTAGTATAATGATACCTGGTCAGGTGGCGGTCCAGTGATACCCAAAATTGATCGATGTCTTTCCTCCCAGCCTTCTTCCCTTCAGCCCTCGGGACCACCGGGCTGCACAGGGAATGATTAAAGGGTATACCGGGGAGTTCACTGGGACATGAAGCCCGAGAAACTCATAAGTCCATAGCTGAAAAAGAAAAGATGTCAGCAAGCGAATAATGGATAATAGATAAAGGAAATGAATGGAAAAGTGCAGAAACTAAATCATACCTCCAATACCCTCTAGTATCCTCCTATGCTGAGCTCTTAGGAGAACTGGGTCAGAGTCCGCATGAAGCCGTAAAGAGTGGCGAGAGCATCTCCTCCCCAGTCGAAAGATGTAACCCAGTTAAGACGAGCTAGGGCGCCAAGGTAATGTAAATGAACCTTGTTCGAGAAAAAGGAGGTACTGAACATATACATCAGAAATCCCCGAGCGACCCACTCAAAGTGGCGGGGCTCGGTGCAGTGGAAGTGTTTGAAGTGTTCAAAGAACCATGTATATCTGACGTGGTCTCTATCCATCTGAACGGGGATAGCTCCAAGAATGTATAGCAGCGCGTCGGCCGATCGAGCAATTGATGGATCGAATGGAATGGGGGCTCCTCCTATTCGGATGCCTGTGATGAGAGAGAAGTCCAGAGGCATCAGAGTAGCCTCGAACGTGGTGAAGTGGAAGGTGTTTGTGGTAACCTACCACTGCTTGGCCAAGACTGTCAGCCAGACCCGGTCATTGCTTGTCCTACCCAATAAGGGTAAAAACTGAGCTAAGCCGGAGGCATCATGATAGCCCGTCTCGGAGCAAGGAGGGCATCATACCACTCTAACACCTCCCAAGAGGCAAAACCTTTGAAGCCTCTGATGTAATGGCCAGCCCAAAAAGAAGAAGGCAAGTAGAATATACAAGAACAGACCAAGCAAATGATGTGTAAAGCTATGCTGAAAGAAATAAAAGCCCTAGGTTCGTATGTGTGTGACGACCCTTCGGTTCTCTCAAGCCCTAGAAGACTAGGCACCTTATACCCTGGTGAGCCAGGCAAATCTCTCAAGCCCTGGTGTGCCAGGAAAACCCTGCACGTCCTAGTAGAAGACTAGGAACCTCAAGCCCTAGAAGAACCTCAAGCCCTAGAAGACTAGGCACCCTAAGCCCTGGTGAGCTAGAAAAATCTTTTAGCCATAGAAGACTAGGCACCCTAAGCCCTGGTGAGCTAGGTAAATATTTCAAGCCCTAAAGATTAGGTACCTTAAGCCCTAGTTCCCCGAGCAAACCCAGCACGTCCTAGTAGAAGATTTGGAACCCTAAGCCTTAGTTCGCCAGGAAAACTCAACACGTCCTAGTAGAAAACTAAGAACTCTAAGCCCCGGTGAGCTAAGAAAATCTCCCTAACCCTAAGTTCATGTGTGAGCGACGATGCTTTGATTTTTGCACATCCTAGTAGAAGACTAGGAACTCTAAGCCCTGATGCGCCAGGCAAACCACTATCATTTTGTGTTAATCATTATTCCCAAGAAAATTTTGTGTTTTGCCCCTTTTGCTATAATTTTCCTTGATTTTTTCTAATTTTCTAAAAAAAAAACTTGAAAATTCTTCCTCAAATTTCTTTGTATTTTCTAAGAATTTTCTAATTTTTTAGGATTTTCTATAAAAAAAATTTCCTAGTTTTCTAAGATTTTCTAGAACTTTTCTAAGATTTTTCAAAATTTTTCTTAATTTTCTAAGATTTTTCAAAAAATTTCAAGATTTTCTAAAAAGTTTCTTAATTTTCAGAATTTTCTAAATTTTCCAAAATTTTTCCTAAGTTTTCTAGGATTTTTCCAAAACTTTCTAAAAGTTTTTCAAAATTTTCCTTAATTTTCTAAGAATTTTCTAAAATTTTTCTTAGTTTTCTAAAAAAATTTCTTAAATTTTCTAAGTTTTTACCTTAACCTTCTAGAATTCTCTAAAAAAATTTCCTAAATTTTCTAAAACTCCTGAAAAATTTTCTTTTTTTTCTCTCTCAAGATTTTTTGAAAAGTTCCCTTTCAAGTTTTTCTTTTTAAAAAATTTGCCCTAAATTTTTGGGTTTTCAACAAAAACTTGCTCTAAATTTTTAGAATTTTTGAAAATTTTCTCTCCTTAGTTTTCATATCCCAAAAATAAAAATAAAAATAAAAATTCTCCTCTTAGATGTTTTATGCTCAGCCCTAAAAATAAAATAAAAAATTAACCCCTTATTTTTTATGTTTTCCCTAAAAATTAAAATAAATGAAAAAGAAACCAAACCTTTTATCTTTGATGATTTTTGCTAAAATAACCTCCTCTCTTATTGTTTGTTCAAATCCTAGTGTCCCTACTGTTTTAATCTTCATTGCACAAGTACCTAAGCTAAGTCCAAAATTCCAAACATCACACATCAATCATCATCCATACCATCATCGAAATAAATCAACCTCATCATCATTGCATAATCACATATCATTATCTGGGGGATCATAGGCATGCGTCTACGTTTGAGATATATCATGCTTTAACATTAAACAGATAAGTTTGGGATCTTACCGATGGGCGCTGGAGAGAGATATGCTGGTTCGACTCCTAAAGAAGTACAGTGGCAGTAATGGAATCCGTAGGCAGCTCGTAGCGCCGCATCCCACCCAGAAGCAAACGGTGGGGAACCGGGGCGTAGGTGTGCAGATCAAAGGGCGCTGGGTGGCCTCCCCAGCATCAGGATCAAGAAAATTAGCCATTTTGGCCTCGGTAGTAGCATCTGTAGCTGCATGTGCCTTGACAGCTGCCCAACCCTCCTCCTCAGTGAATTGGCAGGAGGCACGCTCTGTCTCAAGCACAAAAGCATCCATCGCAGCAGTAGACTGCATGGTGGTGACCCCGCCGGCGCAAAAAATGGAGGTCGTGCCTCCGAGAGTCTCCATAATGGAGCTCTCGCTCGCGGACGAGCCTCAGATAGCTCCCGCAATATCCTCGAGATGCCCGTGTCCCGCCATATCGAGCAAGAAGCAAAGAGAAAATGCACGAAAGTTGAAGAGAGAGAAGAGTGCAAGGAGTTTGAAAGAGAGCTGAAGATGTTTGAGAGCCAGAGAGAGAGTGAGAATGTGAGGAATGAGCCATATCCGCGTGACCTAGGGGCTTTATGCGCGTTTTATCATGGCAGTCGCCATGTGGCATGTTAGCGACCGCCAGGTTTTCCAAATGCCACGTGGCGACCGCAAGGATGGAATGGTTTTGGGCTGGCGACTGCCATGTTAGACGGGTTTCGTCCTGGCGACCGCCAAGATGTCAAACGGTCACATCATATCAATTGCCCATCATGACAGTTTTAGGGTTTTAGAGGGGTTGTTTAGGAGTTTTGTGTTTATTTTTGGTGTTTTTGTGTGATTACTGTGTCTTTAGGGTTTGTTATTGATCATTTTTATTTGCGCATGCGCCTTTTATTTGTTTTAAATATCATGCGTGTTTAAGTTGCGTGTGTTTCTCAAAAATAATTTTTAAATCTTTTAAATGAGTTTTTCAAATGTAATTTTGGAAATCTTATTTTGTTCTGTATGTTTCTCTACCTTTTCTCTTTGTGGTCTTTCTTCCGATAAATTTAATTTAAAACCATGACTTTGCTTTTAATTACTTTTATCTCGTGCCTTGTTATTAGTTTTTAGGATTTGACTTGACCTATTAATTCGTGGTTTTTTCTCTCGATAAATTTAATTCTAAGCCATGACTTGGCTTTTAATTACTTTTATCTCGTACCTCGTTCTGAATTTTTAGGGGTTGACCCGACCTATTAATTCATGGTTTCTTCTCCTGGTAAAATTAATTTTAAACCACAACTTGGTTTTTAATTACTTTTATCTTGTGCCTCGTCCCGAATTTTTAGGTCTTGACTCGACCTATTAATCTGTGGTTCTCTCCGATAAGGATGATTTTAAAGTCTTGACTCGATTTTTTTTTAGTTATCCTTATCCCATTATCACTCCGAGTTGTTAAGTCTTAACTTGACCGATCAATTCATTGTTGCCTTCCCAGGATCTTGACTCGATCCTCTTGATTACCTTATCCCCAGTCGAGTTCTTAGATCTTGACTCGATCTTTGACTCATTTGTGCTTCCCTTTATATATTGATCTTTAGGATTTATCTGATCATACCAGCACCATCATCATAACAGCATCTACATCATGTTTCCTATCATTGCATCCTTGTATTTTTCCCCGTGAACTACGTTTTTGTCTGATCCCTAGCAAAGGGATATGTAGGCAGCTCGATGAAAATTCAGATACGACCAACATCATATGCATGCTTGTATGTTTGAGGCCTAAGATTAATGGCTCGGTCAAATAGCTGTTATCTCTTGATCTTTGATATAACTTTCATCACGCATTGCTATGCAAGTTATATCAAAGAAGGACAACTATAGACACCCCGATTTGACCATGCCCAATCTTAGGTGAATCCGATGATGAAAATAGTTGGAATGGTGCCTCAGTACGATCCTTAGAAAGTGATCAAAGCTTGGTAATTGAACCCAATCATCGAAATCTTCAAAACCAATGAAGTTTTATTGAACCACTAATAACTTGCTAAACAAGTCATTCCCAATGTGGCGACCGCCATATTCATTATGGCGACCGTCAATAGAACCCCTTGGAAATCCTAGCCAAAAGTGGCGACCGCTACCTCCAACCTGGCGACCGCCAACTTGCAATGTGGCGACCGCAAATAGAGCCTTGTGGAACCTTTTTTAAAGTGGCGACTGCCAACTTCAAATGGCCTTACATGTCCCAAAACTTAGCAACATCTCATTGGTTGAAGAGTTCTATAAATACCATACCCCAGCGTACGTTTTCAGGACAAAATTTTAGAGAGAGGTTTAGTGAGACAAGCTCTGCCAAGTTGTTGAGCAATTCTGAGACCCGACGTCGAAACCCTGCCAAAATACCGAGAGCCGAACCTCTGACGCCCTAACTTGGAGATCGAGGATTGGATCATTGGCATCATTCCTGACTTGAGGATTCTTTAGCAATCCAAGTATTTTGTCTAGATCTCCAGTCTTTCTAACTCCATTCCCTCTATTTTGGAGTGGCCAGGTTAAGTTCAATTTCAATTCGTGCATTTCTCTAGTTTATTGTTTACCTTATGTAAATTGCTTATTTCTTAGTTTATACATTTACACTAAACACATTGTTATTTCTTATTAATTAAGTGCTAATATATTTTAACAATTATAACTTGCAATGTGGTTAATTGTTATTATCAATGCACTAACATTCATGTGAATGTAGTTGCTAATACTATATTCACATTTTCTAAATAATCGTCTAGTTATTTATTCTTCATTTTTTTTTCTTTTTTTCCTAATGTTAGTTTAGTTTTCTTTACTAGTCTATTTTATTTTCTTTCATTTTCTTTCTCTTATTTCTTGCATTTATCTTATTGTAAATATTAATTTAATGTTGCCTTTCTTTTAACATTAGCTTAATGTTCTTTTGATAAGCTTATAATATTCTATTTTCTTTTGTCCATCTCTTTTGCTTTTAATGTTAACCTCATTTTCTTTTTTTTATATTATATTTCTTTTATTCTTTTATTTTGTTAAAAATCACAAAAAAACCTTTTAAACTAGATTTCATTTTTTTGTGTAATTTTTTTCTCTTTTGTTTTCTTTTCATTTTATTTTCTCTCATCTCTTTTAAAAATGTAAATAATTAGATTTTCTTTTGTTAGTATAGCATTTTTTAACCTTTTTATTTTTAGTTTAAGCTTCTTTTGTACACTTTCTTTTTATAGGATTTTTTTATGCATATTTTGTTTTACATTTATTAATTCATCATGTTAACCTAATTTATTTTGGTAATATACTTGTTTTAATCACTTACTTTGAAATCATGCTTAAAATAGTTTAACTTATTTTGTAGCAATTCATGTTTAGATAATTTCAGCATTTTCTAGCATATTCTTGTTCTTTTATACAAATCATGATAGTTAGTTTATTTTGGTAAAATTGCATACGAGTGTGCTCCACGTATTCTTTAGTTAGAAATTGCATGCCATAGAACTTTTTTCGATTCGTACCTTAACTCCCGAACCCTTTTTCTCTGATTAAACATTTTAAAGATCAATAGCTATTTTTGTTTTTTTTTATTTTTCTCAAAAACTAAGTGGCGACTCTATTTTCAACAAAAAATGGGTTTTTAAAATTTGATTTTTAAAGTGTTAAAGTATTTTTTTAAATATCTTTAAATTTTTTTATTTTTTACCACTTTCCAAAACTCTAAAATTCCAACACCACAATAATCCACAAGATCCTTCCCTTTTGATTAAATAAATCATTTTCATACTTTTTTAACCTCAATTTATTCACTTTTGTTTGGACTCTCTTTAACCTCCCGTTCTGTATATATTATCTTTGAAAATTTTAAAACAAAAACCAGCAATGACAAAGTAGACGCCAACCTTATAGTTAGGTGAAAAGAGTGCCTAACACCTTCAATTTTCGTACCTTAACCCCCAAACCCTCTTTTCACTAGTTACGTTTAATTGACATGTGGCTTGCTTTTTATTTTTCTTATTTTTTCTCAAAAATCAAGTGAAAACTCTATTTTTCACATGTGTTTGGATGTCTTGGATTTTTCATCATGAAAGAAGTGTTTCTTTTTCTAAAATAATGGATATCCAACACATTATTTTTTTCAAACCCAAATAAAAAACGTCTATAGTTTTTCTTGTGAGTCCACAAGGGATTACAGTTTTCAAAAATAAGAGAGCATAAGTTAAAATGTCGTTGGTTCTTGTTGTATTCTTTTCATTGATATTCGCATTTGCATTGTACATCCTTGCATGCTTAATTCTCAAAACCTCCACTCTGCCTAATCGATACCTCAGTCAGTTTACTATTTCGAGACTATGTCGGGCAAGCTAACAAGCTTTCTGGCCACAGGCTCTCATAGATGTGGCAAAAAGAGTTATTGCGTACCTTTTGACCATGTCTCGCACCATTAACGGGCATGACATGTATATTTTTTACTCTATTTAGAAGGTACACTAGTGTAGACTTACCAGCCTCTTTTTGTTGCATATAGCTTCTTAGACCCCCATTTTGTAGGATCAATAAATCTTTTAGATTTATATAATTTTCCTTTTATGAGTACTTTTGTTTGTATAGCTAGCACCCCTTTTTAGGATAGCTTTCGTTTCTCTGTCCTTTTGCTGAGTATGGATTGTTTCGGGTTTAGACCCCGGCTGATGGAATCTCTGGTTTCCCTTAGTCTTTTCAGCTTAGAGATCCGAGATTATAACTCCATACAAAGAAGAACCTATATGCATTTAGGCTCGATCTCTGAGAGGAAGACTTAGAAGGGTAAAACAGTTAGATTCATTGATGGCAGACCCAAAATTGACTATGACTGATATGATGAGGGCTATCATGGACCTACAATGGACAATAGATGGAGTCAGTGCTGCTGTAAATAATCAAGCTAGAATTCAGACCCAGTGTCAAGCGCAGATTTAGGCTTTACAGACTCGAGTGGTACACCCTAACGCGGTTCCCCAAAATGATCAAGAAAATAGGGTAGGAGATAATATTTGAAATGAAAACCTTGTGCCCTAAGGAGTCCAACTAGCGGTGGTACCACCCGTACGACTGGACGTCCCAAAGGCTATAGCCACTAAGGAGTCGCACTTGTCTGAAATATTAAAATAAAATAGGTAATATATGCCAAATGAAATAAATAAAATAGATAATGTCTCATTTCATTAGATCCACAACTTTTTAAGAATTTTGAGATTTATTTCATTAAACATTCAATCAGTCCAAGTAGTCGCCCATGATGTGTATTGCCTAAGAAATTAGACAACCATCCATTACCACTAAGCATGTGTGCTCTAGTGGCAATGCACCTAAAACCCAATCCACATAGGCACTCAATTGCACTAATATGTTGTGATGAATCTTACTTTCGAGGCACTAACCTCCAGGGTATAGGAACCCACTTTCCCAACGAGCCTAAAACTCATAAACCAAACCGTCGAACTCACTACTTATATATCAACCACAAATTCCTCAAAATCATTCTAAAAACTATTTCACTTTTCATTAGGTGTCTTATATATTTTCTTTAAAAAAAAACTTATCTTTTTCCGCAATTCAAGATATTTGAATCAAGAATATACCCAATTCAAACTTTTTGTATCTCACAATATATTTCAATAAAAATGGCATATACGAAATTTCACAAATTTATAAGTATTTCAAGTAATTGAGTTTTAGTCCTATTTTAGGAGGTTGTAAGAGTTTTAATCCCACAATTATTTGTGTTTAAAGTTTAGCCATTTTTTAAAAATTAATGATTTTTTTCTCTAAAATATCCCTTATTAACTAGTGTAACATATCCATATAATTCTATTTAATTTTAGGATGCATTTGCATAGGAGAACGTTGACCTGTTAATCAACAACGAATTTTATAGAAATAATTTTACATCTCCTTCATTTTAGCCGCCATATACATAACTGAATAGAATGAAAATAAATCATTAATTTGGTTATGGATATCCATCAATAATTGGGATGTAACTTTCTTTTTTTCATTGGGATATTGGCATTCAACAAATATCTTCCTGGTTTTGAATTGGCATTCGGTTCTGGATATTCAATAAACACGGCTGCCCCTCCTCCGCAGGTTCCTCATCCTCCGCCGTCGCTCCTCCTCGTCCTCCGCTCTTCCGTTGCCACTTCCAGATCAGTCGGCACCGGCCACTTAGCGCCACCGCCTCTGCTTCTCGCCACCGTCTTCGCTTCTTGCCGGCGCGACTTTCTAAATTTGCACCACCAACTCATATCTCATCGTCGCCGCTGTTCCTTACCATCGCCGATCACCAAATCCAAATCTCGCCATCGCCGCCGCTAGTTAACTCTGTCTCCCCCTCTCTATCTGATTTTCATAAAATTTGATCTACCGCCATCTCTCCAACATAATGTTTCTAGTTCACCACAGCCTCTCTTTCTCTTTCTCCTCCACCAACAACAATGATTTATTTGATCCATATTCTCTATACAATCAGTATGCAACTGATACAATTATCAGTTGCAAATTCTGTGTTGAATAATTTTAAAATCACTTATCTATTAAATACTGATACAATTATCAGTTGCATATTATTGCTAAATGTACACAGCCCCCTAAACCACTGATATATTTTATCAATTTAAAACTATGTTATAAGAATATATTACAACAGATACTTAATATTGATAAATGTATCAGTGGAATGTGCGTAGTAAACTAGAGTTGAAATGTATCAGTAGCTTATGTTCTTTATGAAAACATTTTCACTAATCATTGATAAATGTATTAGTAGTCACAATTGGTTACAATGAGTTAAACATATATCAAAATTAATGATTTTGTGAATTTGAAAATATATCAGATTTATGTGTAAAGTAAAATAGTTTTAAAAATGTATCGTTTGTATATGTTATGGCTGCGAGTGGTTTCGCCTAGCAAAAAGAGATAGAGAGATTGCTTTATTTAAGGTATACGCCATCTTTGAAAAATCTTTAGAAAGATTTCAAATTATGAGAGATAGAGAGAGAGGTTGCTTAATTTAATAAATATGTCATCTTTGAAAAATCTTTAGAAAGATTTCAAATTATGAGAGATAATATCTTTAATTGGAGTATATTAGCCATAATAAAATAATTTTAAACCTGATGGAACCTAATCTATTAAAAAAAAGTATTTGAACTAAATCTAACACTACTATAAAAAAAAGTGATGTGACTAAATCTAGTACTACTATCAAAAAGTGGACTAAATCCAAAATTTTCCAAACAATAATTATTATTATAATAATTAACGATTAAGGCATAAAAAGTTAAAAAGATTATCCATCTTAAGAATTTTTTTCTTTTTAGAAGGAGATAATAGTGTTAACTTAAAATTTTCAAACTTCAATTATATTAAATTTAGTTGCTAAATATATTGAAGAAACACTATAAAACAATTTAAAACAAGAAACTCAATTCATTCATTCAGTTTAAAGAAATTTAAGCATAGATAATTCAATTTCATGAAAAAATACAAATTTAATCACCACGAAAATGTTCATCACATCCATATATATCATTTGTAAGCCAAAAATTAACAAAAATTCTACATTCGATGGCTTGTAGGTCATGGTGAAAAAACGGCCCGGCCCAACCGTGGCTCGGGCGGGCTAAGTTCAGCTCAGGCCTGACGAGCTCCTGCTAAAAGTTTGGACCAAACCGGATCGGACTTTTTTCCAAGGTGTAGGCTTAGACCCAAAGGTATAGGGCTTAGGTTTAGGCCTCGAGCCAGGCTTTTGGGCGGGCCCGCCCCGCTTTTTTCAGGCTTTTAATTTTTTAATTTTATTTTTTAAATTTATTGTTGTAACTTGTATAATATAAGTTTAAATTTTTTTTAATTATTAATTGTTGTTATATTAGTTTATTATTAATTTATTAGTCAAATTTTATAATAAATTAATACGTTAATTTATTATTTATAACAATATAAGTTTATTAGTTTTACATTTTTATATTTTTATAAGTTTATAGATTATAACTTATAAGTTTTAAAATTTATAAGTTTATAACCTATTAATATTATTATTAAGTTATTAGCTTATTATTTTATTAGAAGTTTATAAGTTATTTTATTATTATTATAAGTTTATTAGTTTTTATAGTTTATACTTTTTAATTTATAATTTATTATTATTTTTATTAGTTATATTTATAACTTTAAACTTTTTTTTTAGTTTTTAAGGGGCGGGACTCCTGGCTAGGCCTTGAGCCGGGCCAGCCCACGGGCTTAGGGATAGACCCAGGTCTGAAAAATCTACCTTCGAGCTCGGGCCAGGCCCACACAGTGCCGAGCCTCGGGCTATTTTAACACCGTTACTTGTAGGAGAGAAATTAGAAATTTCTAAAAGAAGCTTAAATGTTCAACAATTGTGGAAAGTGGTGTAGAAATCCTATAGTTCCAGTTCTATTCACCCAAAAACAAAAAAAAAACCCTATAGTTCTAATTAACCAAGTTAATGACTCTCAAATACCTATAATTAAGATTTAACGATTAAAATTTATGATTTTATAAAATAATTTTAGGCCAAAAGTAATAAAAATAAATAAATAAAGGTTTTCAAGAACTTCCATGAAAGAAGAGAAAGGAAGAAGAAAAATATCATATATAGGCTGTTATTGGAGAAAAATGTAGTAACAACATGAAAGAGAAAAGAAGAAAGCCAGAAGAAGAAAAGAGAAGAATGGGGAGCGTGAGCACACAGGGTATGGGGGTGCACATGTGAATTGGGGGGTTGCACCGGGAATTTGGTTGCGGGGCAGCAGATTAGGGTGGAAAATGAAAAGGAAAATAAGAGATAAAGGAATGGAGGGCGGGAGACTGTGTTCTTTTTTTAAAATTTTATATTATTATTTTAAGAAAATATATTTAACCCATTAAACATCAATATTTTAGGGATATAATTTAAATTTAAGCATAAAAAATATAAAAATAAACTATTTTTAATTCTAAAAAGTCACTCAATAAATCAAATAGAGTTTAAATCTAACTTATATATGAACGATCGACGCTGATAAATATCAAGAACTATGTGCCGAGAAAACAAGTCTTACAGATCATTTGGATTGAAGGTTTTAGAAGAGAAGTAAAGGACTTGAAAGGAAAAGGTTAGTTGTAATATTGTTTGGATAATTTTTTTAGAGGAAAGAGGAAAGTAGATAGAATGGAAGGGAAGTGAAGAAAAAAAATGATAGATTTTTTATCTTTTCAAAATTGGGAGAAAATAGAAGGGAAGTGAAGGGATGGGTACCATTATTTTTATAATGACAATTATAACCTATTATGTTTACATTAAAAATTATAATTTAAACTAATATGAAAAAGTTACAAAAGTAAATAAATATTGAGCACCTCTCTTCCCTTTATTAATAATTATCAGACAAACAAAAAGAAGAAAATAACATTCTCGTGTCTCTTTGGTATACCCAAACAAGAGTAGGGATAACTCTCACATTTTGTCTTCACTTCATTTCACTCTCTCTCGTAACTAACATTTCTCTTCACTTTCTATCCTCTCAATCCAAACGATGGCTAAAATTTCACCACGAACAGACTTTATTTACCGTCTGATCGATGTACAAAGAGATTTTTTTTTCCGCGGCCATTCTTTTGTTTTTCCTCTACTTTATAAGCAACTTTAATGTGATTATTATTGTAATATTAATTATTTTATTATAAATATTTTATTTCATAAAAAATACAAACAAAATATCATCATCGTCATTGTTGTTATTGTTATTGTTGTTATTATTTGAGGGTGGACAAAATTACAGACTTGAAGCCCAGCCCAAACCAAGTAGGTTCAAACTGTTGGAATCTGTGAATTTTATTGGCCATGGAAATTCAGATTTCAATAGCTGGGGCAATTACAATTGAATTGGCCATTCAATTGTAATTGAAGCCTGGAAACCAACAGCTTGAGTGGCTGTTGATTTCAGGGCATATACCCTCCACGATGGAAAAAGCTCGTTCATGCATCTCTCAGAAGAAGAGGATGGGGCAGGCTCCCGGAAGGGGAAGAGACAGAGCCAGGTGCTCTGTTCTTCTCCTGGGAGCTCTGAGGTCTCAGAAGATGAAGAGGAAGA
>JAOTRH010442450.1:0-32501 GCA_034768845.1 Heliamphora exappendiculata
CGCAGCCCGCGGCTGCGGGGCCGGCGCTCACGCTCGACCTCAGCCACCCCGGCCTCCACGAGGTGCCGGCCTGGCAAGGCCATTTCATCGTCGAGCAGGCCGCCCAAGGCGGCCTGGCGCCGCGTCGGCTGCAGGCGGTCTGCCTGCGCGATCGGGCCGGCGGCGAGCAGTTCCAGGCTGCCGAACGCAGCGTGGCGCGCAGCCTGAAGAAGCAGTTCCAGGCCCGCCGCGTGCCGGCCTGGGAGCGCGAAGGCCCGCTGTTGTTCGACGGTGCCAGCCTGCTCTACGTGCCCGGGCTGGGCATCGACGCGCGGGCCTGGGCGCCCGCCGGCCAGCCCCAGCTGACGCTGCGCTGGGCATCAGGCCGGCGTCAGGGCGCCGGCTAGAATGTCGGGTTTTCCGCAAGTCCGCGCAGCTTTCCATGGCCCTGATCGTTCACAAGTACGGCGGCACCTCGATGGGCTCGACCGAGCGCATCCGCAGCGTCGCGATGCGCGTTGCCAAGTGGGTGCGCGCCGGCCACCAGCTGGTGGTGGTTCCTTCGGCGATGAGCGGCGAGACCAACCGGCTGCTGGGCCTGGCCAGGGAACTGGCGCCGCCTTCCATGGGCCCCGACTCCGAGCGCGAGTTCGACGCCATTGCCGCCACCGGTGAGCAGGTCTCGGTGGGCCTGCTGGCGCTGGCGCTGCAGGCTCAGGGCCTGCAGGCCGTCAGCTACGCCGGCTGGCAGGTGCCGATCAGCACCGACTCGGCCTTCATGAAGGCGCGCATCGCCAGCATCGACGACACCCGCGTGCGCGCCGACCTGGCCGCCGGCAAGGTGGTGGTGATCACCGGCTTCCAGGGCATCGACGGCCAGGGCAACGTCACCACGCTGGGCCGCGGCGGCAGCGACACCTCGGCGGTGGCGGTGGCGGCCGCGATGAAGGCCGACGAGTGCCTGATCTACACCGACGTCGACGGCGTCTACACCACCGACCCGCGCATCGTGCCCGAGGCGCGCCGGCTGAAGACCATCAGCTTCGAGGAAATGCTCGAGATGGCCAGCCTGGGCAGCAAGGTGCTGCAGATCCGCTCGGTGGAGTTCGCCGGCAAGTACCGCGTGCCGCTGCGCGTGCTGTCGAGCTTCACGCCCTGGGACATCCCCATCGACGAGGAAGCCCGCTCGGGCACCCTGATCACTTTCGAGGAAGACGAGAAGATGGAACAAGCCGTCGTGTCCGGCATCGCGTTCAACCGCGACGAAGCCAAGATCACCGTCACCGGCGTGCCCGACAAGCCCGGCATCGCCTACCAGATCCTGGGCCCGGTGGCCGATGCCAACATCGACATCGACGTGATCATCCAGAACGTCTCGCAGAACGGCAAGACCGACTTCTCGTTCACCGTGCACCGCAACGACTACGCGAAGGCGATCGACCTGCTCAAGCAGCAGGTGGTACCGGCCACCGGCGCGGCGCAGGTGCTGGGCGACCCGAAGATCTGCAAGGTGTCCATCGTCGGCATCGGCATGCGCAGCCACGTGGGCGTGGCCAGCCGCATGTTCCGCACGCTGTCGGAAGAGGGCATCAACATCCAGATGATCAGCACCAGCGAGATCAAGACCAGCGTCGTGATCGACGAGAAGTACATGGAACTGGCCGTGCGCGCGTTGCACAAGGCCTTCGATCTCGAACAGGAAGCTGCTGCAGGGGCCTGAACCCGGGCTGTCTTGCGGCTAGAATGCCGGTTCTTCGCCGGAGTCGTGACCGAGTGGCCGAAGGTGCTCCCCTGCTAAGGGAGTATGTGCCAAAAGCGCATCGAGGGTTCGAATCCCTCCGACTCCGCCAGGATACTCCCTCCCTACAGTGCAACACAGTGCAGTGTAGGTGCAGGCAGAGAGATCCTAAGTCGTTGATTTGACGACGCTTTCCACCCAATCCACACTCGCCAACGTGCACTGAACGTGCAACGTAGTGCGCCAAGCTCGCGCCGCTTACTGGCGGACAGGCTGGCGGACAGAAAGGCGGACGGGGAATGGCGACCACACGCAAGAGGACCGCGGCCAAGCTGCACCTCCTGACCGCGCGTCAGGTGCAGAACGCAGGCGATGGAGACCTGTCGGACGGTGGCGGGCTGCTGTTGCGGGTTCGAGGCCAGTCGGCATCGTGGGTCTTCCGCTACACCGCGCCCAGCGGCAAGCGGCGGGAGATGGGCCTCGGCGTGGCCTACCGCGGCAGCCCGGCGCAGGCCGGCGAGAGCCTGACCGGCGCACGTGATGCGGCCGCAGCGGCGCGCGAGCGGCTGCGGGCCGGCGCCGATCCGATCGAGGCCCGGGATGCTCGGCGGGAGGCCGAGCGCCAGGTCCTCGACGCCAAGAAGGCCGAGCGCGAGCGGGAGCGCTGGACGCTGGCGCGCTGCGCCAGGGACTACCACGAGCGCGTGATCGAACCGACGAAGACCACGAAGCACGGCGCGCAGTGGATCGCGAGCCTGGAGAACCACGTGCCGTCGGCTCTCTGGCACAAGCCGGTCGACGAGGTGACGGCGCCCGAGTTGCTGTCCGCGCTGCTCGACGTGAAGCCGCACGAGCGCGCCCGGCGCCATGGGGGTGACGCGGTGCCCGAGACGCTGCGGCGGATCCGGCAGCGGCTTGATGCGGTCTTTGAGGACGCAATCTTCCACGGCAGAGCCACCAGCAACCCGGCGGCGGCCATCAAGCGGAAGATGCGCGAGGCCGCGCCCAAGGCGAAGGCGGGCGCCTTCGCAGCGCTGCCCTACCGCGAAGCCCCGGCCTTCATGCAGCGGCTGCAGCAGGCCCAAGGCGTGGCCGCGCGGTGCCTGGAACTGGCCATGCTGACCGCGGCGCGCACTGGCGAGGTGCTGGGCGCCACCTGGGCCGAGTTCGACCTCGATGCGGCACTGTGGATCGTGCCGGCCGAGCGGATGAAGGCGAAGGAGGAGCACGCGGTCTACATGCCCGAGCGCGCCGTCGAACTGCTGCGCGAAATCCGCGCGATAGGCCTGCATCCATCGATCGTCTTCCCCTCGAACGCGAAGGCCGACACCCCGCTGTCGAACATGGCCATGCTGGCGGTTCTGGACCGCATGGGCATGCGCGACAAGACCACGGTGCACGGCCTGTGCCGATCGACGTTCAGCACCTGGGCGAACGAGACCGGCGCAGCTCGACCCGATGTCATCGAGGCGTGCCTCGCCCACCACGAGCGCGACAAGGTGCGCGCGGCCTACAACCGGGCCCAGTTCAACGACGAGCGGCGCGCGCTGCTGAAGGCGTGGGCCGAGTACCTGGCCCGGCCGGCGGCCGCGGTGATCCCGATGGAGCGAGCAGCGTAGAACCCCCGGCGCCTCAGCGGCCCTGAGGCAAAGCGGGCCCGGAAGCTGCGCGAACAGCGACCGAGCCCTGACCACAACGTGCAACCTTGAAGGGAAACGCACACCATGGCTCATGACACTTTACCCGCCACCGCCGAGGTGGCCCAGAAGCAGCGCACCGAGGTGCCCCTCGACCAGCTCAGCCGGCTGAGTTCGCAGCTCGAGGCCCTCATGGTGACGATTACGGGCGACGGATTCCGCAACTTCGCCGACCACAACGACGACGTGCAGGAAAACGTCCTCTGGCTGGTGAGCAGCATGGCCCAGCAGATCCGCATCGCTGTCGACCAGATGGTCGAGGACAGTGTCGCCCTCTTCAGACTCGACAGGGAGCGCCGCCATGGTTAGCTCTGCCATCTTCACCATGCGGCCCGAGTGTCTCTTGATCCGCGGCGCGACGGATGCCCAGGCGCTCGCAGCGGGCCTGCATGCCGAAGACTTGCCAGGGCCTCAGTTCTTGAACTGCAAGCGGCACGGCATCTGGACCCTGCGCAGGCTCAAGAACGGCACGCTGGGTGGTGCCGTTCCTCGCGAGTTGCTTGCTGCGCGGGACGCTGAGCTGCAAAGCTTCATTGCCAGCATCACCCAGCGCGGAGCAGGCGAGCGACGCGTGAATGCGCCCCAAAGCGCGAAGCGCAAGGCCGCCAGCGGTCCGCGGGTCAAGCGGCTTTCACCGGCGAGCCGCCTCGCGAGCGCCATGGTTCGATGGGAGGTGAAGGCATCCGTACTGCTGGCAACCGTGACCGGGGTCATTGGCGCCAACGAGTGCGATAGCCTGCTGCAAATGCTCCCAGAGGAGGCCAGGGCGCCAAGGATCAGAGGCATCGTGCTCGACCTTCGGGGCGCGGCGCTGGCGCTGTCCACGACGCAATACCTCGAGGTGCTCAATGCCGAGCTGGCTGACCCGGTCCGACTGCGCATGGCGCTCGTGGTCGGCGACGGGCTCGTTTCGATGGCCCAGGCGCATCGGAACATCACGGCGCGGCGCGGCCTGGAGCGCCGCCTCTTCACGCACGAGCCTTCGGCGTGGGCCTGGGTGCAAGGCGCGGCGCCTGCGGCGACCTGGTACCTTGAGACGCTGCGCTGCGAGGGTGCTGTCGACTTCCGTGCTGTCGCGCTGAGGCCGACCAAGCCGGCTCGCACGATGCCTTCACGCCAGGACGACGTGGCTTTCCAAAAGTGGAAGGTATTGGTCAAGCTCGGAGTGCTGCTTGCCGATGGTCGGCGTGCCAGCGAGTACGAATGGACCGAGGCCGAGAGGCGCGCGCATCAAGCGCTCGACTGGCGGCCATATGCGCAGCTGACTCCAGCGGAGAAGCAAGCCGCGAACGCTCGCGAACATCGCCTGTTGGAGCAAGATCGAATGGCACAACGGCCGCCCAGCGCCAGCGGCTCAGGCGCGAGCAGAGCCCGCCGGGGCCGCGGATGAGCGCGGCCGCTGTCGAACGTGGCGCGGCTGTTCGGCGCACAAGGCCGCCGGTCGGGAGAGCGGTCATCGTGACGCACGAAGGAGAATGGCCAGATGAAGTTCGCTGACCGCTACGCCCGCGCATCGCGCACCTCGGATCTGCGCAGCCGAGCACAGACCGAGGTGTCCGCCAGCGACGTGCTCGGCGCCGCGGGCCTGGCGGCCAAAGAGAGGCCCGGATCTGTGGCTCTGCTGCACATCCTGACCGGCGACCCTCAGGCGCGCGATTCTGTGGTCGAGTGGCTTGCCTCCATGGTCGACGGCCGCGCCTTCCGCACCGGTGCGCCGATTCCGCGCTCTGAGGCGCGCGAGCTGGCATCCGCTGTGCTCGCCTGGTGTTGCGAAGGCCACTGCAGGACCTGCAACGGCCTGGGGTTCCAGCTGGTGCCCGGCACGCCGCACCTCAGCGGGAGTCCATGTCCTTCGTGCAGGGGCACCAAGCGCGTGCAATTCGAAATGGCGTTCACCCCGGAGCGGCTGCCGCTGGCGCTCTGGGTCCGCGAAAAGATCGAGCGCGAGTTGGCCCTGGCCGGGTCCGCGGCTACGCGACGCCTGGGGATGGAGAGACACGATGAGGGCTAGACAAGGTGCCGCCCCTGCACGCGCAACTTCTCCGCGCGATGTGAAGAGCGCCGAGACGCCCGAGCCGCCGGCGCAACGGAAGCTCGCGGAAGCACTGTTGAGCGACCCGGCAGACGTTGCGCGCGAGCTCGCCACGCTTGACGAGGTTGCAAGCCAGCGCGAAGCCGCAGAACGGCGCGCCGAGCAACAGGCCAGGCAGGCGCTGGAGAAGGCCAGGGAGGAGCTCGATGGCGCCGAGTACGTGCGACTGGGCACCCTGTCGCTGGTGCTGGCCCACGGATTCGCGACCCAGGCCGGCGAGAGCCTGCGGATGCTGGTGGACCAGGCGCTTGGGCTCGGGATCAACCTTCGACGCGCGGCGCCGCCGCACTTGCCGATCGGCGACCGAGAGCCGCAGCCTTTCGAGCTGGTGCTGGGCATGCTGTGGTGGGAAGACGCAAACCGGCTACTCGGGCACATGGCTCCGAACGCGGACGGGTTTCGTTTGGCTGGGCCGCGCGCAGCGGCTCTGGCCGTTGCGCCTGCACCGGTGGCCCTGGCCGCGCTGACGCCCGCCGAGGCGCTGCGACCGCACCGAGCCACATCAAGCCGACATGCGATGACCGGGCCAATAGAGGCAGCACGGCGCGCCGTGCTCTCGCAAGGCGGCAACGCGCTGGATGCGGCCGAAGTGTGGCCGGTCCTCCAGCGGTCCGCGAAGGAAGAGCCTCCCATGGCTCCTATGCTCGGGCTTGGGGCTGGCGGCACCATCCGGTATAGCGTGGGAAGCGGCGAAGGCGAGTACACGATGGCCAAGCTCCGCAAGATGCTTGGCCGCAAGCGTCGCAGCTGAAGAGGCGCCATCGTTCGAGGCCGTCGCGCGTGGGCACTGACGCAGCCTGCTGGAGCCCTTATCCGCCCTTATTCGACCGTACTCGCCCGCAACCGTTGAGCGCTGGTGCTATGGCTGCGATGCTGGCCGCATGGACACACCCATTCGGCACCTTAGTGAAGTCTCAACGGAAAGCGGCACCATTGCAGAGCAAGGCCGCCGGTCCCCCGCCAGGGCAGCCCCCGCCGCGCCCCTGATCCTGCTGGACGACGAGCAGGGCGCTGCCGTCTACGGCGTGGGCCTGCGCACCTTCCTGGAACTGCAGAGCCAGCCGTGGTTTCCGAAGCCGCGGATGCTCGGGCCGCGCCTGAAACGGCACGTGTACGCGGAGCTGATGGCAGCCGTCGACGCCATGCCGCGCCAGGAGGAGCGGAGCGAGCCCGAGAGGTTGCGCCGCGGCAAGATCGAACGCATGAAGCTGCGTGGGGTGCCGAGCTGATGGCCGGCGCGACGATCGCCGCACAGCGGCCACCGGACCCCGGAAAGAACGAAGCCCCAGGCGGCCAGGCCGGGGGCTTCGAGGAGCAGAGCTCATTCCAGAACGCGAGCCCGAACGATAGCGCAGTCGACACCGAGACCTGCAAGCGGCGCGCCGAGAAGGAAGCCGCAACGCTGGTCGCTGAGTTCGCTCTTGCCGGTGTCGAGCTCGTGCAACTGGCCGACGGATCGTGGCTCGCGCAGCGCTGGGGCCTCTTCAGGCCGCTGAAGGACGCCGACGATGCGCGCGCCTGGCTGGCCCGAGTGGCCGGGAGTTCCGCGTGAAGGGTCCAGCCATTCGAGGTGTATCGCGAGCCAGGGTCCGGCCGGTACTTGAGCAGGCCTGCACGTGCCGCGATCTGCGGCCGTGCGCTACCTGTCGAGCCTGGGCCGCGGCTTGGCTCCGACTGCAGGCCCGCCGAGTAATGTGGGCGATGGCTGGGTGCGTCGGATGAGCGGCCGCCCGATCGACCTTGTTCTATCCCGGCTCGATTCGTTCAAGCTGCGCGAGAACGGCCGCGACCGCTGGCGTGCCTGCTGCCCGGCGCATGGCGGCAGTAACCCGACCGCGCTCTCGATCGGCCTCGGCCGCGATGACGCGGTGCTGCTCAAGTGCTGGCACGGCTGCACGACTGACGAGGTCGCCGGGGCCCTGGGCCTTGAGCTCTCGGACCTGTTCCCGCCGCGGCCAGATCAGCCGGGCGCCGGGGCATCGCCGACAAAGAGGCGCCACCTGTTGACCGCCGGCCAGGCGCTCGACTTGCTGGCCGACGAGATCCAGCTCGCGGCGATCTGTGCCGCCGACATGGCAGCCGGCAAGTCGCTGGACGAGACCACCAGCGCCAGGCTGCTGCGCAGCTCGGCGCGCGTGGCCATGCTTCGCGACGAGGTCCGCGCATGAGTGGGAAGAGCGCTGCCGCAGTGCTTGACGAAGCCGCGGACGCTCGCGGCGGTCCCGCTGCAGTCGCGCAAAAGTTCGTGCAGCGCGCCGAGCAAGGCCGCGCAGCGAAGCGCCGACTTGACTTCGTGATGGCCGACCAGCTCGACGACTCCGACGAGGCTTTCGACGACGAGATCATCGAGGGCACCATCGGCCGCGGCGCCATGGCGGTGCTCTACGGCGACAGCAACAGCGGCAAGACCTTCGCAGCGATCGACATGGGGGCGTCAGTCGCCATGGGCATCGACTGGCTCGGCAGGCCCACCGCCGCCGGCCTGGTCCTGTACCTGGCCACGGAGTCGCCGGGCTCGGTGCAGATGCGCCTCAGGGCCTACCAGCGCCACCACAGGCAGCGCGTGCCGGGCTTCGTGATCGTGCGCTCCCCGGTGAACCTCTTCGAAGGCGACGTCGACACCCGCGCCATTCTCGACCTGGTGGCGGAGATCGAAAGCGAGCACGGCGACAAGGTGGCGCTCATCATCGGCGACACCCTGGCGAGGATCGTCGTCGGCGCCAACGAGAACAGCGGCGAGGACATGGGGATCGTGGTTCGGAACATCGACGCGATCCGCTCGGCCACCGGCGCCGCGTTCCTCGTGATCCACCACACCGGCAAGGATGCCGCGAAGGGCATGCGGGGTTGGTCCGGACTGCGGGCGGCCACCGACACCGAGATCGAGGTGACGGTCGACGAGGCGACGGGCCTTCGGTCGGCCGAGATCACGAAGCAGCGCGATCTACCCGGCAAGGGCGACCGCCTGGGGTTCAAGCTGGTTCCGGTGGCCATGGGCACGAACCGCTGGGGCAACCCGCGCAGCTCGTGCGTCGTGGAGTCATCGGATGCACCCGAGAAGCGGCGTAGTCGGCGCCAGCGCGCAGAGGTCGACGGGGCGATCGAGGAGTTCCTGCGGACACGTGGCACCGGCTGCCTCAAGGGCGCTCTGGCGAAGCATTTCGAGGGCACTTACATCCGGACTTCCGTGTACCGGGCGATCACGCGGATGGTCGACGCCGGCGAGCTGATCGAGGCCGCTGGCACGGTCCAGCTACCCGGGAAGCCAGGAGCAGCGAAATCAGAGCATGTCTCCGCATGTCTCCATTCGACTTCCCCTCGGAAGTCTCCGTTGTCTCCGCAGTGTCTCCGCAAGGATTCGGAGACAAGGTTTCAAGTGTCTCCGCTGTCTCCGCTCCCTTTAGGGGAGGAGACACGGAGACAACCTCGATCGGAGAGCGGCTGTGAGCGCTGAATCCGCACTCGTTGCGCGCTCCTGGCCGGTGGGCCCACGCCGCTGCACCCTGACCGTGCAACGCTTGCGGCCTGGTGCCGTCATGCAAGCCCTGGTCGAGTGGGACCCGGACGCGCCAACCAGCCTTTCGCCTGACGAGCTGGCGCAGTACCGCCGCGGCCGCAACGCCGCCCTGGCCGAGATCTCGAACGAGCTCGGCGTGAACTGCGCGGTCCTGGACCTATGAGCATGACCGCCCTCGTCACCGGCAAGCTAATCGCCGACCCCGAGCGCCGCACCGGCGGCAGTGGCAAGACCTTCACGCTGGCCAAGGTCGCCGCACACACCGAGGACGGCGATTCGCTCGTGAGCGCCATCGCCTTCGGCCACCTCGCCGACCAGCTGGCCGAGCTCGGCAAGGGCGATGCGGTGGCGCTGACCGGCCGCGCCAAGCCACAGGCCTGGACCGGCCGCGAGGGCGAGCTCCGCGCCGGGCTGTCGCTCACGGTCGACGGCATGCTCACCGCCTACCACCTGCGCCGCCGGCGCCAGGCGATGGCTCCTGCAGAAAGCGAAGGAGGCGCCGCAGCATGAGCCGACCGACCATCCCCTTCTCGCACCTGCTGCTCGGCGTCGCGCCGCTCCTGCCGCCCTACACGGCCAGCCGCGTGCACCGCTGCCAGGACGACCCGCTCGAACTGCAGGAGATGCCAGCGTCAGAGGTCGCGCGGATCGCCGGCATCACGCGCCAGGCAGCCTGTCTGCGCATCCAGAAGGCCAAGACCACCGGCGACTGGAGTTCGCTCCTGGCGCCACCGACCACCACCCCCGCGGCGCAGTCCGCATCAACGGCCCACGGGCCAGAAAGGCACGGCGCGATGAGCACCGACACCATGACCACCACCAGCGCCGGCGCGAGCGGCAAGGGCAAGCGGAGCGACTTCGAGCTCGGAGTCGCCAACGGCCGGAAGCAGGCGGGGCAGATCCTCAGCTACGCCATCAAGCGAGGCCAGGCCAATGCCGGGCTGGTGCACCTGCGGCACGGCATGACCGTGGAGCAGTCGGCGAAGGCCATCGACGCCATCGCCGCGGACAGGGACAACCCGATCGGGCGCGACGAGGCGACGCAGGCATGGGCGCAACAGAATCTCGCCGAGGCGCCGCCCGCGGACCCGAAGGCCGTCGCGCAGCGCATCCTCGAATCTGCCCGAAAGGCGGGCTACTGATGGGCGCCGCCATCAACCTGGCGGAGACCGTCCGCCGCAAGCGCGAGGAGCTCGACAGCATGCTGGCCGACCTTCAGCGAGCGCACACCGAGGCGAGCGCCGAGGACGACAGCATGCGCCGCCTTGCCGAGCTGCGCCAGCAGCGCGAGCAAGCCCAGGCCGACGCCTTCATCGCGCGGACCGTGCCCGACCTGGCCGCGATCGACAAGGCCATCGCGAAGGCCGAGAAGGACGGCCAGGCGGCCGCCGAAAAGCGCGGCGCGGCTGCAGCAGCGATCCGGGTGCTGGGCCCGAAGCTCGACGCTGCCGAGGCCGAGCTTCGCGACCTCGAGCGGCAGCAGATCGAGCAGGCGCTCGAGGACCGGCGCGAGCGGTTCGGCCTCTCGATCATGGCCTACCACGTCGCGCTGGGGCCGCTCCTGCAGGCCCTTGCGGAGATGCGGGCGCACGCGGCGGCGGCCGAGGCGCTGGCGGCCCGCCTGGGACGATCTGTCCCGACACTCGATGCCACTGCGACCTTCGTGGCGCGGGATCTGCAGTTCCAGTTTCGACCGGCCACCGATGTCCCGTGGATGGCGGCAGACGGGATCACCGCCACCCGGGAGACCGCGGCCGAGCTCACGCGCAGGGAGTTCGCCAGCCTCGCCGCGGATGGCATCGATCCGCACGGCCCGCGGATCCCTGCTAGGCCGCCGGCGACCGCGGCCGCGCCGAGCGCACCTTCGGAGAGCTGCTCCGCGGTGGCCGCCGGCGAGACCACCACCGCAACTCAGGCAGCGTGCGCCGCCGAGTCCGCAACCGCCTGAAGCGAAGGGGACCACCATGACGAACAAGTTCGAGACCGTCGTCACCGCGAAAGACCAGTTCTCCAAGGTCTTCAAGAGCCTGGACGATCTGGCCTCCAAGGCATCAGGCTCGGCCTTGTCGCTGGCCAGCAGCCTGGGCAAGCTGTCCGGCCCTTCGACGGCACTGGCAGGCATTGCGGCCGGTGGTGCCTTCGGCTTGCCGGCGACGATCACGGCGCTCACAGCGCGCTGGGCCGAGATGGGGACGCAGATCAATCGCGCGTCTCGAAACACGGGTGTTTCGGCCGAAGAAATGCAGCGGTGGGCCGGCGCTGCCAAGCTGTTCAACGTGTCGCAGGAAGCCATGGCGACCACGATCGACAGGATTGGTGCGGCGCTGCAGGCCATTCGCTACAACGGCGGCAGCCCCGAGCAGCTGGGCGCGATGAGCATTTTCGGCCTCAAGGTGCCGACGAAGAATGGAGTGGTCGACCAGCTGAAGTTCCTCGAAGAGCTGGCGCGCGTCATGCACAAGATCTCGGACCCGTACGCGGCACGCCACCTAGCGGAGATCTTCGGGGTTGTCGACCCGGGCATGGTCGACCTTCTGCGCAAAGGTGCCGATGGAATGGCCGAACTGCGCAGGCAGTACGACGCTCTGGGCGGCCCGCAGGGAAAAGCAGCGCTGAAGCAGGCCGACGAGTTCACGGCAGCGATCAACCGCCTGGACGCGGCCGCCGGCTCCGCATCGAATCGCATCGCTGCTCTCATGGCCCCCACCCTCACGTGGCTCGCCGACCAGTCCACGACGGCGGCCAAGGGTGAGCGCTCGGCATTCGAGGGTATTGGCGGCTGGGGCCTGTGGGGCATCTGGGCACGGATGATCCGAGCCATGCAGGACAACTCGGGCAACGGGGTCAACCTGCCCGCTGACACTGGCTGGTATCTGCCGAAGCCCAGCGGGTCCAATGCCTCCCCCGAATCGTCGACTTGGACGGGTGGCGTGCCGCCGTGGAAAAACCCGAAGACGCCCGCCGACCCCAAATGGTTTCCGGAGTGGTATCGCGATCCTCAGACGAATGATGATCGGCTGCGCATCATGCGCGACGAGCTCGCGAACCCCGCCAACGGCCCCGGCGAGCGCGCCGCCATAGAGCGAGAGATCAGCCGCATCGAGATCACGCTCCATGGCCTCCCGCAGGGCGTCACGGCCACCGCCAGCTCGGCGAGCGGCGCAGCGGTGCGGGTCGAGCGGGCAATGCCTGCGCGCTGAGGTCCACCACCATGAGCACGACCACCGAAGAGGCGGAGCGCAACCGCCAGTACCTGCAGGCCTTCGACGCCGCGCGCCTGGAGCTCGAAGGCATCTTGCTGAACCTGCTGCGCATCGCGGCGGAGCGGCCCGAAGAAGCGAAAGCGACCTGTGCCGTCATCGCCGCCAGCTGGTGCTCCGCGGCGCTCGGCCTGCGCCGAACCGTCGACCTGCTGCAGGCCGAGCCCGCCGGCAGCAACCACTGAGGACACCACCATGCAACCCAACATGACTGTCACTGCGGGCGGCGTCAACACCGTCGACATCATCGGTAAGCGCATCGACGATGACGACGTGATGCTCCTAGTCAACGACATCGAGTGGCGCGGCTGGCAAGAGGTCAGGGTCACGCGCGGCATCGAACGCTGCCCGAGCGACTTCGAAATCGGCGTCACCGAGCGCTATCCCGCCGATGGCGACACCATCAACATCCTGCCCGGCCAGGCCTGCGAACTGTGGATCGGGAAAGACCGCGTGGTGACCGGCTACGTCAACCGGTACAGCGCTTCCATCAACCGCACGCAGCATTCGGTGAAGATCATCGGCCGTGGCATGTGCCAGGACCTGGTGGACTGTGCTGCGAAGTGGCCAGGCGGCCAGATCATCGCCTCCTCTGTGCTCGAGGTGGCCCGCAAGCTGGCGGCCCCGGTGGGCGTCACCGTCAACGGCGATCCTGGCCCGGCGGTCGGCGAGAAGGGCAGCATCATCCCCCGGATCCAACTGATGCTCGGCCAGACGATCTGGAGCGTGATCGAGGAGCTCTGCCGCACCGCCGGCCTCCTGGCATTCGAGCAGCCCGACGGGAGCCTCTTGATCACCGCTGACCCAGGCGACACCGACGTTCGCGTGATTCGCTCCCTGGTACCCGGCGCTGCACCCATCTCGGCCACCACCGGCTTTGCGGAAGGCGTGAACGTTGAGGCGGCGACGATGGTCTTCAGCGACGACCAGCGGTATGCGCGATACGAGGCCTACCGCATGGCCTTCTGGACCCTCAACGACCTCAGCAGCGAAGGCAACTTCATCGGCGCCGCAACTGATCCAGGCGCGCGATCGACGAAGGAAGAGCCCGACGACGAGGAAGGCCGAACGCACGTGCTGATCGTCGAGCGTGGCGGCGATCTGGGCATCGAGAACACCCGGCAACGCGCGATCTGGGAGCGCAATCGCCGCTGGGGTCGCTCGCACATGGTGACGCTGACGACGGACAGCTGGCGCGACGGCAGCGGCAAGCTGTACCGGCCGAATGTGCTTGCGAGCCTGAACCTCCCTTCGATGAAGGTCCAGGGAGAAGACTGGCTGATCGGCGAGGTGACATACCGGAAGGGCGAGAGCGGCACGCATTGCGACCTGCTCTTGATGCCGCCGGCCGGGTTCAGCCTGCGACCGACGCTGCCGAACTACGTGGCTCGGGGCGACCTGCTCAATGCCGCCGGGCAGGTTCGCTGATGGATGCTCTCGAACGACTCTGGCACCGCCTGCAGTACATCGCCCGGCGCGCCAGACTCACCCTGGTGAACGACTCCAAGGCCGTGCAGTTCACGCAGGCCACGATGGCGGGCGGGGAAGTTTTCGACAGCATGCCTCGGATTGCCGAGTACGGGCTCACGAGCGTGCCTCCCGCCGGCGCCGATGCCGTCGTCGTCTACATGGCGGGCAACGCCTCGGACGGTGTCGTCATCGCCACGGGGCATCGCAACTCGCGGCCCACGGGGCTCCAGCCGGGCGAGGCGATGCTCTACGACGACCTCGGCCAATACGTGAAGCTCACGCGCTCGGGCATCGTGATCCATGCGCCGCTGGGCCTCACGGTCAACGGCGACACGGTCTTCAACGGCACGGTCTACGCGAACGGCAAGCGCATCGACGACCAGCACCACCATGTGCCGGACTCGCACGGCGATACCCAGGGCGTGGTGGCGTGAGTGGCGCGGCCAGCACCTGGAGCCGGGCCCAGCGGTAGCTGGCGCGGCAACCTCAGCAAGCACTCGAAGGAAAGGAAAGCACGATGTTCAAGGAAGTCTTGGAAGACCAGATGGCGCGGATTGTCGGCAACGATGGATACAAGCAGACCAAGGAGGCGATCAAGGGCGAGCAGCTGGCGGGCCTCTTCAAGATCATCGACAACGCGGCGACCTTCCGCGAAGACGAGGCGCGAGCAGCGGCCGAGGAGCTCGCGCAGTCGATCGCCGCGACAAGCGTGCTGCTCCTGTGCTACAGGACCTTGGCAGCAGGCATGGCGCAGTGCATGGACGCGATGGTCGATCAGATGGGGCAGCAGGCAGGCGTGCCCATCGGTGAAATCGAGAAGCTCAAGGCCGCCGCGCTCGCAGCAGCGCTGCGAGCGTAGGGCCGGGGCCACACCGCCACCGAAGCAGCGCAGTCCAACGGCAGCACACAGGCTTGCACCATGACGACACCACAAACCGGCATCACGGCAGCGGCACGCCCGCAACCCAACGCGAGGCCTGGCGAGAGGACACGCTTCACCATCTCGACCGGGATCCACCCGGCAAAGATGGGATGGCAGCTCTCGGGCCCCGCGGGTTGGCACCTTGACCTGCTGATCGCCAGCCTGGCGGGCGCGGACGCGCAGATTGAAGTCCTCCAGGCGGGGAAGTCCTACCGGATCGCAGGCGTCCAGGCCGAGCAGATGCAGCGCCTGGCAGCCCAGATCAAGGAAGCGCTGCCGGGCCACGAGTTGAAGCCGCACAGCGAAGGGCCCGGCGCTTCCGTCTCGTTCCCGGATGACAGCCCCAGGCCCCACCGGCAACGCGTCGCCAAGGTCTTCGGTCACGGCTCCCATTCGTTCGTGGCGCGCGCGATCGATCTCGGCCTGAGCGTATGCGGTGCAGGCAGTGGGCGGTGGGAGATCAGGGGCTCGAACGCACAGCTACGGCAGTGGATGAGCCAGCACGCCGGCGCAAGCGAGGAGGCGCTGAAGGCGCACCGGCTCGACGCTGGGAGCGACCAGGCCGAGGAGCCGCCGGTTCAGCGCATGGAGATCGTCAGCATGCCCGATCGCAAGACGACGACCGAGGTCGAGCGGGACAGGGCGACGGGCAACATCGTCAGCTCGACGCAGCTCGAGCGCGATGCGTGAGGGCAAGGGTTCGACGATGGCGGGGCCGCAGGGCGGGGCGGGCGGCGGTCGACCCCCGGGGTACCCCACCCCCCACCCCTCGCGGGTCCTTCCTGGAGGGTCAACCGGGCGGGCAGTTGCGCGCCGCGTTGTTTCACCCGCTCTGAATTCTGAAAGGTGTTCGCATGTCCGCTGATCGGCTGAGCCTCCGAGAGTTCGCGCGCCGCGACGGCTGCGCCGAGTCGCTGGTGCGCCGCGCCTGCAAGGAAGGCCGCCTGCAGCGCGGTGACGACGGCAAGATCAGCGCCGACCTGGTCGGCACGGAATGGCGTCACGGCAACGCCACGGGCAGCAGCGCTCGGGCTGCGCACAGTCAGCGCGCACAGGGTGCGCAGCCCGGTGCGCAGGCAGCGCCCGCGAACGGCATGCCGACATACAGCGAGAGCCTGGCCCGCAAAGAAGCCGCGCTGGCCAGGCTGCGTGAGATGGAGGTCCAGAAGGCCGCGGGCCTGCTGGTGTCCCTGGAGACTGCGCGCGGCGTGCTGTTCGACGAGGCGCGGGCGACGCGCGACGCGTGGCTCAACTGGCCCGCCCGGGTGTCGGCGCTGATGGCTTCCGACCTGGGCGTCGAGGCGGACCGAATGGCGGAGGTGCTCACCGCATACGTGCACAAGCAGATCTCGGCATTGGCCGACCCCGATGGGTCGAAGTTCGTCGCTCGGCAGCGACCGGGCGCCGCGGCATAGGGCAGGCCTGCTCCCGCCGCGCGCCGACTTGAAGCAGGCCACCCGCTGCGGGGAGCGTCGTCATCGCGACCTGCGGCACGCGCGCCAGGGCCCCGAGAGGGAGGGAGGCGCGCACCTTCATCGCCAGGCCGGCTGCCAAGGGGCCGGGGAGCACCACGGGTCAGGACCTGGGCCGGCGGCGCCTGGTCGGCCGATAGGCCGCCGTCCAGGCCACCGGGTCGAGAATCTCGCCCGTGTCCAGGTCGACGGCGTGCCGAATTCGGTCAACCCGGAAGGTGCGCTCAGCGCCCCTCAACTCGCACCAGGCGTCGACCTGCAGCAGCAGCGGCGTCACGCGAAAGATCTGGATCACCCGGGAGGTCTCGGATCCATCCGGCGCGAGGTACTTGATCCCCCATCGCGCGATCGTGTTGATCCTGGTCGGCGTTGCTGGCGCCGCGCGCGTGCTGGGCGCTGCACCGCCACGCGGCAGCCCACCCGAAGCGGCCGAGCTCGAGCGCGACTGCCCGCTCCGCGCCAGCAGGCGTAGAGCGGCCACCACCGCGACGCCCGCGGCCAGCGCGCCAAGGGCCATCGGCGAATCGCCGGCGCCGATCGTTGCCGCGTCGTGTCTCGGCGCATCCGTGATCCCGGCAGGCGGCCCCAACGGCTCGAAAGCGATGTTCTGGCCGGTGTCGAGGCGCCGGCCGGAAATGACCTGCAGCAGATCGGGGCTCAGGTAGTACTGCGTGTGGTTGTCGAGCAGCACCCACCCGGTGAGCTCAAGCGGCACGCCGGCGGGTGGCGCTGGGCTTGAATCGATCTGCAGCCGGTCGACGCGGGAGCCGGGCGCTGGTGTCCCGGACCGCATCACGCAGATCGGCCGCGAGAGCCTCAGCGTCCAGACCTCGAACGGCGTTCCGTCGGCGCGTCGCATGATGGTCTTCGACGCCTTGCCTCGGACCGTGACGCGATCCGCTTCATGCGCGCAGTCCGCGGCCATGGCCGGCCAGGCGGCCGCGCACGCCACGCACAAGGCGAACCAGTGGAGCCAACGCGCGCGGGTAGGCAAGCTCTTCTCCCGGCCGGCGCCATCGGCATCGATGGCGCCTGCGCGGACTCTACGGCAACCGCTGGCGCTGCGCGGTGCCTTCTGGCTGGCGCAGCGGTCTGCTGTTGCCTTGCATCAGGCTCATAAAGGGACGACATGTTGCAGTACTGGGTCGATCGTCTCCGGTGGCGGCATACTTCCGGACATGAACGGCACCTCAGACAAAAGCATCTCGACTCCTACGCCGACTCGAAGACTTGCGATCGTCGACTGGTCGCTGCTTCTGGCGGGGATTTCGTGCCTGGTGATGGGCGCGTACCGCTTGGCCATGGGCGAGGCGGCACTCGCCACGACCGGCCTCGGAGCAGGCCTGATCCTGCTCCTGGCCGCCACGTTCGAGCGCTTCGAGTCGGTCAAAGGCTTGGGGATCGAAGCGAAAGCTCGCGTCCTTGATCAGAAGATCAGCCAGGCGGATGAGGTGTTGAAGCAATTGAAGACCCTCGCCGAGGTATCTGGTACAGGACTGCTTCGCGTCTCTGCGGGTGTCGGGCGCTGGGACGGGCACATGACCGCCAAGCAGGCATACGAATTGGCGCGGCAGGTCCGCGATATCTTGCAATCGCTCGGTAGCGAGCAGAGCGTCATCTCGGCCGCGTTGACGCCCTGGGCGAAGATGACTGCGATTGAGCTGGCCCGAGGCGCGATAGCCCCCTACTACGAGGCACTCCACACGCAGGCCGCTTATATCAATTCCGGCGCCATCGAATATGGTCCCGCTTACGCGCAAGGAATGATGCGCGAACTGAGTATCTGGGAGTTGGGCACCATCGCAGCGAATCTCAATCGACTTGCTCGTGAGGCGCCTGACTTCGTCGTGGAGGACGTGCGCTTGAAGTTCCAGAGCCGGGTTGAGCGTTGGGCTCCCGAAATTGCTCACATCGAGTCAACCCTCGACTTCTCGGACAGTACGAAAATGCTCAATCATTTCGCTCGCCTCGAACAGCGAAAACAAGGGGAAGAGGTCGGCTGAACGCCATGAGAACTCTCATGGCCAAAGGAGACGTTGTCTGCTTGCAGATCGCGCGACCAACCTTCTGAGTCGTACCGCATGCGCCGTGCTGCTATCGACAGCGGCGCCGACCACTGCCTCCGCTTGGGGAAGTGTTGGCCACCACCTGGTCGCCGCTGTGGCCTCCGCCCGCCTGACGCCAGCTGCGCGCGCCGAGGTCGACCGCCTGCTGGCGCTGCAGCCCGGCGCGACACTTTCCTCGGTGTCGACCTGGGCGGACGAGGTTCGCTCGCCGACGACCGCGCGCTGGCACTTCGTCAACTTCGAGCGCGGCGCTGGCTGCACCTACGATGCGGCAGCGCAATGCCCGGGCGGCGCCTGCGTGGTCGGCGCCATCGAGCGGCAGCTGGCGGTGCTGCGCTCGGCCGCGCCGGACGCTGAACGCCTGAAGGCCCTGAAGTTCGTCGTGCACCTGGTCGGCGACGTGCACCAGCCGCTGCACGCTGGCTATGCCGACGACAAGGGCGGGAACACCTTCCAGCTGCAGGCCTTCGGCCGCGGCACGAACCTGCACGCACTGTGGGACTCCGCGCTGATCGCCCACTACCCCGGCGGCGAGCCGGGGCTGCAGGCGGATGCCGCCAGGTCGCCAGCGGCCAGCGACGGCCAGCCGAGCGCGTGGGCCGAAGAGTCGTGCCGGATCGTGGAGTCGGCGGAGTTCTACCCTGCGGCGCACGAGCTGCCGCAAGAGTTCGCCGAGCGCTGGGCGCCGACGCTGGCCCAGCGGATCGCGGCTGCTGGCCAGCGCCTGGCCAAGGTGCTGAACGAGGCGCTCGGGCGCTGACCGCGGCGCCCGGCCTGCAGTCGGACGGGTCGCTACCTGTCCCGCCAGCTCGGACACTTGCCGTTCGGCTTCCGCGGGCCGCCCGGTCCGCTGCGGCTGCCGCATCCGCCCCGGGAACCGTGCCCGCCGTGGCCACCGTGCGGCGTCGAGTGTCGCTTCGGGCTGGAGCGCGCGAGGGCGGCCACCGGCGCCAACAGCAGGGCCGCGAGGAAGGCGGATCGGCGCATCACGGTTCCGTCTGGCTCAGGCCACGCCGGCGCCATAGCGCGCGCAGAAGCGCGGCAAGACGTAGGTGCGCCAGATCGGCAGGAGCGCGGCCGCCGTGTTCGGCTCAGCGTCAGGGCCCGTCCACTCGCGCCACTCGTCCGGGTTCATGCCGCGATCGAAGGCCTCGGCGACCAGCTGGCCCAGCGGCGTCCTGGGGTGCACCAGGGCGGCGGGGAACGCCAGGCCCTGGCCGGCTTGCTCGGTGCCGAGCAGCAGGTCGAGCAGGTCGAGCGCTGGCGCGCCTGGGTGCGATTTTCGCAGCGCGGCGGCAGCGCGCGCGATGCCTTCGGCTGATGCTGGTGGCATGAGCGGGTCTCCTGCGGGTTCGTGCTCAGTGTAGGCGGGCGGATGGCCGGCGATACCCCCCGGAAGGAGGCGCCCGGACGGATGCCCCCGGCTACGCCAGTTCGCGAACCTCGCAGAGGGGGTGAAGGCCAGCCCGGTACAGGTCTCCGCCGGCAGGCTTGACGACGATCACGCTGCGCCAGCCAGGCGCGTCGGGGGCAGTGCCGCGAAACCCTGGTGGTGGACCGAGCTCGTCATCGGCTCCGACCTCGCGCACGAAGGCCGAACAACCGTGCCAGGGCGCGGCCTGGGTGACGCTGTGCAGCGCAGCGCCGCAGCGGGTGTAGATGGGCGACGGGTCAACGCCGGCCCAGTGGATGCAGTGCCAGCAGGGGCGGAGGTCGACGGGCATGGCGCCAGTCTCGGCGGCCGGTGGTTCACGGGGTGAGCGACCGAGCGCCCGGACCGGCGGCAATCGTGGAAAAAACCCCGCGCCAGGTGCAGCACGATGGCCGCTCACTCCACTACTGCGCACCACATGCACCAACACCTCAGGCCAGCCATCCGCGCGTCCATCCGCGCCCTTCACGCCATCCGCGCCGAGGCCGAGGCGTCGCTCCGAGACGAGCCAGATCCGCACGTCCAGCAGAGCGAGACCGCTGCGGCCATGGCCGACTTTGTGCCTCACCTGCGCGAGCACGTGCCCGAGTTGGCTGCTCGCGCTGTGGACCGCGAGCGCGATCGACTCCTCGGCCTGCCCAGGATCCGGCCATAGCGTCGCAGCCAGGCGCTGAGTCGCCGCGTGAACGTGCCCATGCCGAGCCAGCACCGGGCCGGCCGCCATCGTTGCGGATCCGAGGTGAGGATTCGAATCGCGGCGCCGGCCTGGCCCTTCGGACATGCTGGCGGACAGAGAGACGAATGGCGGACCGACCACCCGGAGAGCGAGCAACGGCGCGGGCCTTGACAGACTCCGACTCCGCCAGTGCCACCTGTTCAGGGTGGCATTTTTCTTTGGGCCGGCAACAACCCGCCGCCCGGTCTGCCACCCGGACTCCCATGCCCTCCACCGCTCTTGTCACCGGCGCCGGCAGCGGCATCGGTTGGGCCGTCGTCCAGGCCTTGTCCGCCCGCGGTTGGCGGGTCTGGGCTGGCGCGCGGCGTCCTGAGGATCTGGAGCGCCTGGCCACGCTGCCCGGCGTCACACCGCTGCAACTGGAACTGCTCAGCGCTTCGGCGGGCCAGCAGGCCCATGCCGCGTTGCTCGAAGCCCGCGTCTCCGCCTTGAATGCGCTGGTGCACAGCGCCGGCATCGGCGAACTGGGCCACCTGGCGGCCTGGTCCGACGCCGACGTGCAACGCCTGTTCGAGACCAACGTCTTCGCGCCGATGCGGCTGACCCGCGCGCTGATGCCTTTGGTCCTGGCGGGCCGGGGGCGGATCGTCAGCATCGGCTCGATGGGCGGCAGCATCACGCAGCCGCTGTACGGCCCGTACACGATGAGCAAGCATGCCCTGGAGGCCTGGAGCGAGTGCCTGCGCCAGGAACTCGAGCCGCACGGGGCGATGGCCAGCATCGTGCAGCCCGGGGCCGTGGCCACCCGGATCGGTGCCAGTTCCCTGGCCGCGAACGAAGCCCGCCTGGCCGCCACGCCCGCGCCTTTCGACGAGGCGGCCCGCGCCGTGCTGGCGGCCTGGCAGGCGCCCGCGGTGGCGGTATCGGAAGGGACAGCGGAGTCGGCCGAGCACCGCGTCCATGCCACGCCGGAGAGCGTGGCCGACGTGGTTCTGCAGGCGCTGACCGCGGAGCGGCCGCAGGCGCGCTACCTGGTCGGCACGCGCTGGGAAGGCGAGCGCGTGCTGCGCGCACTCACCCAGCGCCTGATCGACGCCGCCACCAGCCCCGGCCAGCAACTCGGGCGCGAGGCGCTGCTCGCCTGGGTCGATGCCGCGTGGCGCGAGCGTGAGGGTGAACGCGGCAAGCCGCTGACCTGAACCCTGCTGCCGGCGGTCGGCAGGTGCGCGAGAGACCGGCAACGAAAAGCGGGCCCGAGGGCCCGCTTCGTTTTGTCTCCCTGAGCCTTGCGGTCAGAGGTCCATCGGCATCGACGTCTCGCTGGTCGGCGGCACGTCGAGGTTCTTCATGCCCAGCGGCGTGGCGCTGTCGCTGGCTTGCAGCGAAGCGGCATACGCGGTGAAGGCCGTGGGCGACGCGGCGGCCGAGGCCGGCACTTCGTTGGCAGCCTGGGGCGTTTCAGCCGGGGGCTGTCCGCCACCACCGCCGCAGGCGGCGAGCAGGCTGGCCGCGGCCAGGCCCAGCAGTGCGGTTCGCAGGTGCTTCATCTCGATGTCCTCACTTCGCGCCCGGGGTGGGCGTGTTCAGGTAGGGGAAGCCGGGCAGCAGCGGCACGGTGGCCTGGTCGACACCGTCGTGGAACTCCAGCGAAGTCGCGCCCAGCGGCACCGCGGCCGGGGTGCACGAGGTGCCGAAGCCGAACGCGTTGGTGGTGCCGTTGGCTATGCACAGCCCGCCCATCATCGCCACCAGCGAGATGTCGACCACGTCGTCCTTGGGCCGGCGGCCGTTGGGGTAGCCGGCGAAGTCGGTGCCGCCGTCGCGGATGCTGCCGACGATGCCCAGCCGGTTCTGCTGCGCGAAAGGCACCGGCGCGATGGCCGTGTTCAGGCGCAGCATCTCCGACGCCACCCCGTTCTTCGGCTGGTTCACGCCCGGGATGCCGGTCAGGAAGGTGGTGACCAGGTCGGTGCGCGGGAAGTTGGTCGGCGCGCCGGCGCCGCCGTTCAGCACCGAGGCCAGCACCTGCGGGTAGGTGGGGTTGGTGACGTAGAGCGCGAACTGGCCGTCGCCGGCCGGGTCGGCGGCGTTGAAGCGGTCCTTGTCCTTCAGGCCGATCACCAGTTCGTTGACCAGCGGCATGCCCAGGCGCGAGACCTGAACCCAGGCGCCGCCGGCCTTCTCGCTGGTCTGGTAGCCGGAGACCGGCTTCGCGTCGAGCAGGCGGGCCTGGCGCAGGCTGGCCGTGGTCCAGCCGCCGATCACGTCGTCGCCGCCCGGGCTGCTCTTCAGGCAGTCCTTGTGGATTTCCAGCGCCATCGTGGTCACGTTCTTGCCGTCGATGGTGTTCGGGAACGCGCCGATGTTGGCGCGATCCACGATGGCCGACAGAGGCACGTTGACGTTGTCGAAGATCACGCCCAGGTTCACCGCGAACGCGTCCTGGCGCTGGCCGACGAACATGCGGGCCGGCGTGCTGCAGCCCGGGATGTTCACGGTGTACATGTGCTTGGCCGCGTAGGCCGCGTAGTCGGGGATGCTCTTGGTGCCGATGTTGTCGACCGGCTTGTCGAAGGTGGCGCTGCCGCCGGCGGCATTGGTGACCGGCGCGCGGGTGCCGCTGCGGCGGTCGCCGCGCACCAGGGTCACCGTGTACTGCTCGGCCACCGCCAGGTCGCCGTCCTTCACCTCGGTGATCGTGCCGGGGCCCTGGGTCAGCGCGGTCGAGACCGTCTGGCCGCCGATGACCAGGGTCTGCCCGGCGCCGCCGTTGGTGAGCTTGTCGCTGAAGCGGAACTGGAAGGTCAGGTCTTCCTTCGCGTCGCCGTTGTTGTCGATGTGGATCTCGTAGAGCGCGTTCGGGTCCATCTTGAAGTAGTTGGGCCCGCCGTAGGCGTCCTGCAGCGGCTGGTAGTTGGCGATCAGCGTCACCATGTTGTCGCGGCCCGGCTCGTAGCTGCGGAACATGTAGAAGTCGGTGCCGTCCACCTTGGGCTCGGTGGTGATGAACGGGGCTTCGCGGTGGCTGGAAGCCTGGGCCAGGCCGGCACAGGCCAGCAGGGCGGCAGCGGCGAGCGGGGCCGCACGGAATGTCAGACGGTTCATGAAGGTGCTCCGGTGTTGGGTGGATGACGGCAGGGCGCCGACGCAACCCATACGCCCCGGCGAAGCGCAGTGGATGAGCCCGAGGCTGGCGAGGGGGCATGGAATCCGCGCGCTGATGCGCGGCGTAGCCCCCCCTTAAGCCGGCTCGCGCCCGAGCAGCGCCTGTGCCAAGGCGCGCGCTGCCGGCGACAGTGCCCGCCAGTCGCGGGCGCAGAGCACCTGGCCTTCGTTGAGGAAGGGGTCGGCCATCGGCACGGCCTGGACGTTCCAGCGGCCGACCAGCCGCTCGGCAGCGTTGCGCGGCATCAAGGCCACGCCGACGCCGCGCGCCACCAGCCGGGCCTGGGCTTCGAAGCCCGGCACGCGCACCCGGTAGTTGAGACGGCTGCCGCGCTGCGCGGCGCGTGCTTCCCAGGTCTGCTGGAGCGCGCTGTCTTCCGGCAGGCCGACGACGTCATGGCGGTCGGTGCTGCGCATCGTCACCGGTCCGCGCGCGGCCTCCTCGGCCATCGGGTGACCTGCCGGCACCAGCACGGCATAGCCGGCGGGGCCCAGGGCCAGGGACTGCAGGCCGTCACGCGGCGTGCCCTCGGGCACGATGGCGAGATCGGCCGCGCCTTCGAGCGCAGCCGCTGCCGCGGCAGCGGGCACGCGCTCGTCGAGCTCGACGTTCACCTCGGGATGCGCGGCCAGGAAACGGCCCAGCGCATCGACCACGGACTCGCGCAGCGCCGACGAGTTGCCGGCCAGGCGCACGCGCGTCACCTGGCGCTGCGCGGCGCGGTTCACGTCGGCCTGCATCTGCTGCGCCCGCTGCAACACCGTGCGTGCGTGGGCCAGCAGCACCTCGCCGGCCGCGGTGGCCGTCACGCCGCGGCGGCCACGCACCAGCAGCGCCGTGTCCAGCGCCTTCTCGAGCCCGATCAGGCGTTCGCTGGCCGCGGCCAGCGACATGTGGGAAGCCGCGGCGCCGGCGGTGATGCTGCCGCCTTCCACCACGTTGGCGAACAGCCGCAGGTCGGTCAGGTCCAGCAGGTTCTTCATGGCGCCGCGCCGCCTTCGGGGCCGAGCAGCGTGGCCACCAGTTCGCGGCCATGCGGCGGCAGGTCGGCCAGGCGGCGCACGCACAGGCGCAGAGCGTAGCGCGCGAAGGCGTCGCCCAGCGGCACGATGCCCAGCGGCAGCGCCTGGGCGTGGCGCTCGGCGGTGCTGCGCGGCATCAGCGCGATGCCGGCGCCCAGCGTTACCAGCCGGCACTGCGCGTCGAAACCGTGCACGCGCACGCGGCAGTTCAGGCCGCGGGCCCGTTGGGCGGCTCGGCGTTCCCACAGGTCCTGCATCGGTGTGCCCTGGCGCAGGCCCACGATGTCGGCGTCGTCGGCATCGGCCAGGGTCACCGGTCCCCGGGCTGCCCGCTCGAGCAGTGGGTGGTCGGGCGGCGTCACGAGCACCAGGCTGTCGGGCAGGCAACGGAAGGTCTCGAGTTCGAGCACGTCGGTGTTCTCGCTGACCAGGCCGACGTCGGCCGAGCCTTCCACCAGAGCCGAGACCACTTCGTGATCGGCTCGCTCGTGCAGCACGACGTTGACCTCGGGCCGCACCGAGAGGTAGTCGGCCAGCCGGTCGGGCAGGGCTTCGTGCATCGCCACCGTGGTGCACAGCAGGCGCACCGACTTGCGCAGGCCGGTGCCGAAGTCGCTGAGCTCGCCCTGCAGGCGATCCAGTTCGCGCAGCATCTGGCGCGCATGCAGCACCAGGGCCTGGCCCGCCGGCGTGGGCTCCACCCCGCGCTGCACGCGCCACAGCAGCGGTGCGCCCAGGCTGTCTTCCATCGCCAGCACGCGCGCGCTGGCGGCGGCCAGCGCGAGGCCCGAGCGCTCGGCGCCCGCGGTGATGCTGCCGCGTTCGACGACGTGCAGGAACAGCTGAAGATCGACCAGGTCGAAGCGAAAGGGCATGAGGGGTGGCCGGATCATGCGCGGCCTCCACGCAGTCTAGGGTGAATGACGGGCGCCGAGACAGGGTGGCTTCGGAATCGGCGCAGGCAGCCTCCGCCACATCCGCATTGGCGGCCCGCCCGTGCCACTGCAGACTGCCGCGCATCGACGAACGGGCGGCTCCGCGCCTTCGTTGCAATGGCCAGGAGTCGATGCCGTGTGTCCTTCCTCTCAGTTACGGAACCCGACCATGCCATGGCATGACGCGCTGCCGCTCGGGCAGGACGATGGGCTCGCCGACGACTGGCCCGACCCCTGTGACCCGCCCACCGAAGCCCACCTGACCGGCGACCTGGACGGCGACGATGCCGGGCCTGACCCCATACCGTTACCGGCCCCGGCACCGCAGCGCGCAACCGATGCCGAGATGGCCCTGCTCGTGGCCCGCGTGATGCGGCAGGACGAGGCGGCCCTCTCCGAGCTGTACGCCTGCATGGCGGGGCCGGTCTACACCGTGGCGCTGCGCATCACGCGCCGCGTCGACCTCGGCGAGGAAGTGCTGCAGGACACCTTCTGGCAGGTCTGGCGCCAGGCGCCGCGTTTCGACCCCCAGCGCGGATCGGCCGCAGCGTGGATCATGACCATCGCCCGCTCGCGCGCGATGGACGCGGCACGGGCCAGCCAGCGCGCGCTGGCCCGCCAGGCCAGTGCGGCCGACGCCGAACTGAACGGACCGTGCGAGCCCACCGGCAGCGATCCGCTCGACCTGCTGAACGACGTCAGGCGCGATTCGCTGCTGCACGCCGCCCTGGCCCGGCTCGACCCGCTGCGGCGCCAGCTCGTCGGCCTGGCCTTCTACCGCGGCTTCACGCACGAGGAAATCGCCTCCCAGATGGACCTGCCGCTGGGCACCGTGAAGTCGCACCTGCGCCGCGCGCTGGCGGCCATGCGGCAGGCGCTTGGCGCCGCATGACCGCTGACCTCCGCGATCCCCGAATCACACCGTTCGAAGCAGACACCATGTCGACACGCCCCGACCCGGCCGAGCAGTCCCTCCATGCCGCCATCGCCAACGACCTGGTGCCCGCAGGCCTGCCGCCCAGGCGCGCGACGACGCTGCTCGGTCCGTTGCTGCAGCGTGTGCGGCAGAGCAAGGCGGCCCATGCCGACTACCTGACGGTGCGTCGCGAAGATGGCGGCTGGCATGCGGCGGGCGATGGGGTCAGCAGGCGACGACTGCGTGCCGACGATGCGATCGAGATCGACCTCGTCCGGCTCAAGGCCGGGGCGATGCTGCCGATGGCGGGCGCGGCGGCCGCGCAGGAGTGGCTGCTGATGGAAGGCGAACTGCTGCTTGCCGGCGATGCGGGCGGTCCGCGTGTGCTGCGGCCCTTCGCTCACGCCGTGCTGGATGAGGCCTCGCAGGGCGCCCCGGCGCGTGCCGCAACCACGTGCCTGCTGTACTGCCGCACCTTGCGCCACCCCGCCTGGCTGCCGGTCGACGAGGCTGCCTGGTGGCAGCAGGCGCAGCGCACCGGCGGATGGCAGGCGCCGGCCTTGCCGGACTGGGGGCCGGCCTGCCAGGGCGTCGCGATGCTGTCCCTGTGCCACAGCGGGCAGGTGGCTTCGATGCTGGTGCGCATGGACCCTGCGGCAAAGGGGGCCGACCATGGTCATGCACTGAACGAGGACTGCATGGTGCTGCAGGGCGACATGTACCTCGGCGACATCCTGCTGCGGGCCGGCGACTACCAGCTCGCACCGGCCGGCGGCACGCACTTCGACATCGCCAGCGACGATGGCGCGCTCTTCTACTTCCACGGGGCACTCGATCCCGCCGTGTTCGGCGAACTGCCGGCGCAGCCGCGGGTCTAGCGGCGCCCGCATCCGGGCCCGGGGCGCGGGCGTAAGGGTTCATGTCATCCAACCCTCTCTTCAGGAGTCCGACATGTCCTTGCAGTCCACCCCCGCCCGCCGTCACTTCCTCTCGCGGTCCGGCCAGCTCACGCTCTCGGCGGCCGCCATCGGCCTGCTGGCCGGCCGTCGCGATGCGCTGGCGCAGTCCTCGATGTCGATGGAAGCCGACGTCGGCATCCTCAACGTGGCGCTGGGCCTTGAGCACGAAGCCATCAACGCCTACCAGCTCGGCGCCGGCAGCGGCCTGCTGCAGAAGCCGGTGCTGGACGTCGCCGTGGCCTTCCAGTCGCACCACAAGGCGCACCGCGATGCGCTGATTGCCACCATCCGCAAGATGGGCGGCACGCCGGTGGCCGAGAAGTCGCTGGACGACTACGCCAAGGCACTGAACGCCGCCACGCTGAAGAGCCAGGCCGACGTGCTGACGCTGGCGGCCAGGCTGGAGCTCGGCGCGACCAACGCCTATCTGGGCGTGATTCCTTCGCTGAAGGACAACCGGCTGGGGCAGGTGGCGGCGCGCCTGGCGGCCGACGAGACGATGCACTGGACCGTGCTCTCGCAGGCACTGGGCCAGATGCTGCCGGCCGGCGCCCTCAGCTTCGGCGCCTGAGGTGGCGGCCCGCGCCTTCGCCATCGGCATGCTCGCCGGCCTGGCCGCTGCAGCGGCCTGCGCCGGGGGCGACGCCGAGCGCGGCCGCCAGGCCTACGAGTCGCGTTGTGGCGGTTGCCATTCGGTCGAGTCCGACCGGGTGGGGCCGCGCCACGCCGGCATCGTGGGCCGGCGCGCCGGCAGTGTGCCCGGCTTCGACTACAGCGAAGCGCTGCGCCGCAGCGGCTTCACCTGGGATGCCGCGCTGCTGGACCGCTGGCTCCGCGACCCGGAAGCGCTGGTGCCGGGCCAGCAGATGGGCTACCGGCTGGCCGATGCCGGGCTGCGCGCCGACATCGTGGCCTACCTGGGCACGCTCGGGCCTCCGAACCCATGAACGGGACGGATCACCCCTGCAAATGAGGGGGGATTCAGCGCCGTACCTTGGTGCTAGCCTCGCGACCATTTCTTAAGTTTCTTAACTTTGGGGTGGACAACGTGAAACGCATGCTCCTGCCGCCGCTGGCGGCGGCATTCCTGTGCTGGGGTTGGGCGGCGGTGGGTGCGCCAGGCGACACCCAGGCCAAGCAGGCGCTGGGCAAGAAGATCTTCCTCGACACCAACCTGTCGGAGCCGAAGGGCCAGGCCTGCGCCAGCTGCCATGCACCCGAGCGGGCTTTCAGCGACCCCGGGCTGAGCACGGCGGGCGGCGCCGGGCCGTCGTCGCAGGGCGCCGTGAAGGGCCTCTTCGGGCCGCGCAACTCGCCCACCGCGATGTACGCCAGCTTCGCGCCGCCGCTGCAGGCGGCGGGCGAGGGCGACGGCAGCTACATGGGCGGACAGTTCCGCGACGGGCGCGTCGATTCGCTCGAAGCGCAGGCCCAGGCGCCGTTCCTGAACCCGATCGAGATGAACAACCCCAGCGCGGCGGCGGTGGTGGCCAAGATCAGCGTGGCCAGCTATGCGGCCGACTTCAAGGCCATCTATGGCGCCGCCATCTTCGACGATGTGAACGCCGCCTACAACGCCGTGGCCGACGCCATCGCCACCTTCGAGCGCGGGCGCGAGTTCCATCCCTTCAGTTCGAAGTTCGACCGCGTGATGAAGGGCCGTGACAGCTTCAGCGAGGCCGAGTCTCGCGGCTTCGCGGTCTTCACCGACCGCACCAAGGGCAACTGTGCATCGTGCCACCTGGTCTTCTCGCCCCAGGGCAAGACCACCGGCGCGCTGCTGACCGACTTCGGCTACGACAACATCGGCGTTCCGCGCAACCCCGAGCTGAAGTTCTACGACCTGCCCACGCAGTACAACCCCGCGGGCCGCAACTACGTGGACATCGGGCTGGCCAACGTGATCCCGCGCGACTTCACCCGCGGCCAGTTCAAGGCGCCCACGCTGCGCAACATCGCCGTCACGGGCCCCTACACGCACAACGGCTACTTCAAGACGCTGCGCGGGGTGATCGACTTCTACAACACGCGCGACGTGCGCCCGACCTGTCCCGATCCTTTCACCACCGAGGCCACGGCGCAGAGCCTGGGCTGCTGGCCGGTGGCCGAGGTGCCGGAGAACGTGAACCAGGCCGACATGGGCAACCTCGGCCTGAGCGACCAGGATGTCGATGACATGCTGGCCTTCCTGGGCACACTGACCGACGAGCCCTTCGTGAACCTGCCGCAGCAGCGCCAGCAGACCGCGCCGCGCCGGGGCGCGGGCGTCACGGCGGCCGCTGCGCGGCGCTGAAAAGGGGCGGGTCACGCGGCTTCTTGCGTGCCCCATTTCACGCCGGCACGGCTTGCGCCGGGGTCCCCCCGGAATCAGTGGGGTCGCAAGGCCTCCGGCAGACGCAAAATTCGTTCTGCCATCACCAGGCACAGGAGACACACATGGCCATTCGCCCGCCCGTCAGCTTCGAAGGCAAGTTCAACCACCCCCGCACCGGCAACACCTATCCCTATGCCGGCACCGTGGTGGTCGCCATCGACAACCAGGGCCGCGAATCGATGCACGTGCGCGGCGCCATCCGCAGCGACAGCGGCGGCCAGTTCCCGCTGGTGGCGCTGGGCAAGGTGGACCGCGAGCGCAGCTTCGTCGGTCGTGAACTCGAAGTCGCCGAAGACTTCGTCGCTGCCCAGTGCGAGCGCGACACCGTGCTGGGCGCGCTCGAGCCCTGAGCGATCTTCAGCGGCCGGCGGCCATCGCCTGGCCCACTTCGTTCGTGCCCTGGGCGCTGCCGCTCTCGGGCACCATGTCTCCGGTACGGTCACCCACCGCCGCCCATTGCTCGGCCAGCCGTTCGGGCACATCGTCGCCCGTGCCCAGGTGCACGCCGTGCGACAGCGTCACGTAGGCGCGCTCGAAGGTGCCGGCGCCGGCGCAGACGATGGCGCGCGTGGGCGCCTCTTCGCTGGCCAGCAGCAGCACCGCCGGTGACACGGCCGCCGGGTGCAGGCGCTCCAGCACCTCGGGCGGCATCAGGCCGGCCGTCATGCGCGTGGAAGCCGTGGGCGCCAGGCAGTTGACGCGGATGCCGTCCTTCGCGCCTTCGATCGACAGCGTCTGCATCAGCCCCACCAGGGCCATCTTCGCGGCACCGTAGTTGGCCTGGCCGAAGTTGCCCCACAGGCCCGAAGACGAGGTGGTCATCACGATGCGGCCGTACTTCTGCGCCCGCATCCGGTTCCACACCGCGTGGGTGCAGATGGCTGCGCCCATCACGTGCACGTCGAGCACCAGGCGGAAGTCGGCCAGGTCCATCTTGCCGAAGCTCTTGTCGCGCAGGATGCCGGCGTTGTTCACCAGGATGTCGATGCGGCCCCAGGCCTGCACCGCGGCTTCCACCATCGCCGCCACCGCGGCTTCGTCGGTGACGGAACAGGCATGGCCCATTGCGCTGCCGCCTGCGGCGGTGATCTCGGCCGCCACGGCTGCCGCGGCATCGGCCGAGACGTCGTTCACCAGCACCTTGGCGCCGCGCGCGGCCAGCAGCAGCGCATGCTCGCGTCCCAGCCCGCCACCGGCACCGGTGACCAGGGCCACGCGGCCGTCGAGTCGAATGCTCATCGTCGTTGCTTCCTTCTTCGTCGTTGTCGCAGTCTTGGTTCAGCCTGCCGGGGCCCGGCGCGCCTGCAGCAGCAGCATCGCGTCCACCACCGCACGGCTCAGCGCATCGCGCTCGGCCGGGTCTTCCAGGCGCTGGCGCTCGGCATCGGTCAGGGTGCTGTCGTCGCCGCCCAGCAGCGCCACCGGGGCCAGCGCGCTGCCCATCTCGGCATCGTCGAACAGCGGTGCCCAGGCTTCGGGGTCCAGCGCCACGGCCTGCAGGAAGCCGATGCACCAGTCCTCGGCGTCGACCAGCAATTCGCCGTCGGCCGTCTCGGCGATGCTGAACACCGGCTCCCAGGCGGCTGCGGCGGTGCCCAACTGGCGGTCGATGCCGCGGAGGTGGCGCAGCACGAGGAGGGCAGTGCGCTTGCGCTGCTTCTGGCTCGCGAACGGCGCGCTGCCTTCGCCGTCGCCGCCCCAGACCGCGGGCATCCACTGCGCGCTCTTGAAGCGCGGCAGCAGACCGGGGCCGAGCAGCAGCGCGGTGAGGTAGCCGTCCAGGCCCTCGACGTTCATCACGCTGTCGCCGGGCAGGCCCTGCAGCAGCTGGTCGAGGGCGTCGAGTTCGTCGTCGGCCAGCGGCGGGGCGTCGATGGCGGGGTTGTAGTCGGGGTAGTCCACCGCCGGATTGTCAGGCCTGCGCCGCTTCGGCCCGCAGGCCGGCCAGGTGCACGTCGATCGCGCTGCGGCCCACGGCCAGCAGGTCGAAGGCGCCGCGGTCGAGCATCCAGTTGTGGATCAGCCCGTCGAGCAGCGCCTGCAGGCCGAGCGCGATGCGCGCTGCACTGGGCGAGCGGCGCACCTCGCCGCGCTTCTGCGCCGCGCGCAGCACGGCTTCCAGCTGCCGAAGGTGGCCGCCGCGGCCCTGCACGTGGCGCTCGCGCACCGCGTGCAGCGCTTCCACGTGCTCGATCTTGCGGGTGGCGATCTCGAACACGCGGCTCACGCGTTCGTCGTGTGCCACGTGACGCAGGATGCCCAGCAGATGCTCGCGCAGCGCGGGCAGTGCAGGCAGCGTGCGCGCGGCCAGCGTGCCCGAGGCCTCGATCGGCAGGCACACGCGGTCCATCATCGCGTTGAAGAGATCAGACTTGTCGCTGAAGTGCCAGTACACGGCGCCGCGCGTCACACCTGCGGCCGCGGCCACGTCCTGCAGCGACGTGGCGGAAACACCCTGGGCATGGAAAAGGTGCTCCGCTGCGTCCAGAATGCAGGCTCGCGTGGCCTGGGCTTCTTCCTTGGTCCTGCGTACCATGGTGGCTGTTCTGCGCTGTCGGCGGCCGGCGTGGTGCCGGTCGATACATACATTCTAGACTGTATGTATACTCTTCGGCGGCGTCGCTGAACCGGGTTTTTCCGGGTTCCCGCGGAGCCCCCGCCGCTGCCGCGCCCGGCCCCGTGCCACCGGCTGCAGCCCCTTCACTGCCAGCCCGAGGTTGCCTCCCGTGACGCCCCGCCTTCCGAAGCCTTGCATCCTTCCGCCCGTGGCCGCGCTGGCCTTGGCCACGCTGCTGCTGGCCGCCTGCG
>JAOTRH010442460.1:0-32499 GCA_034768845.1 Heliamphora exappendiculata
TTAACACTTTCATTTGGAGATAAGAATTATTATTCAATTAAAGACAATTATATATAGAAAATGAATTATAAAAAAATCGTCAAAATCAATTAAAAAAGCCCTTGGGCTAACAGGTTATATGTGCCGCCTTCCAGCTGAGTGGAAGTGCTCACATGTGGTGGAAGTTTGCCAAGACCACAGTGGAAGGCACCTGGGATGCGTTCATGAAGGTATTTCTGGAGAAATACTTTCGAGCGACTTTGAGGGATCGCTACAGAGAGGACTTCCTATTTCTGACACAGGGGACGATGATAGTGCTTGGGTATGAGGCTGAGTTTACTAGCCTGTCCAGATTTTCACCGGAGATTGTACCTACTGATGAGTTTCGTGCGAAGCGGTTCGAGAGGGGTTTGAGACCCGCTTTTCGAGACAGAGTGTCGCACTCAGGTTGTAGGTTTTTACAGAGTTGGTGGAGACCGCCATGAAGGTGGAGGATACTCTGAATGAGACGCGCTGAGATAGAGACAGTCGGGGATAGAAAGGTGGGGGATGCTCACAGGATCAGGGGCGCAGAGAGAACAAGCGTCGGCATACATCTGGTCCGAGTTCACATCCAGTGGGGTCGTATCCGCCCCAGTCTTCTGCATCCACGCCTCCTGTAGCTTCAACGGGAAGGTCGGATCAGAGGGCCCTTTGTCATAGATGCCAGCAGCCAGGGCATCATGCAGCGGAATGAAGGAGTGCAGCGCCTGTTTAGGCCCAGTCACAGTCATAGTCGCAGGCATAGGGGAGGGGTCCATCAGGAGGGATTACCCCAGAGGAGGGAGCATTCAGAGCACAGCAGGAGTACCAGCTGTTCCTTTAGGCTAGGGGAGACAGATGTATTCACAGCCTAGAGCTCGGACGTCCCGTTTTGCAGAGGGAGGAGCTTCGATATAGTCTGGCAGGAAGTTGGCAGTGTAGGGCCATAGTGGACCGGCCAGAGCTTATGTTCTTACAGAGCCTAGTTCTTTTAGAGCACCGATTGGTCCAGATGCTGCCGCTAGCACCTCTGTGATCAGAGGTATTCTTCTACTCTTCAGATCATGGGCCAGTGTTCTTATCGACACTGGAGCATCACGTTCATTTATATTATCTACCTTCTCATCTGGTTTGGGGTTAGAGATGGATAGGTCGGGTAGTACCTTGTGTGTAGTGACCCCGGTGAGTGGGAGTGTGAAGTTGAGACTTATCTGTAGATCTTGCGTGTTGGAGGTCGCCGGTCGTTGCTTAGAGTTTGACCTAGTTATTCTAGACATGACTGCGTTCGACGTCATTCTAGGGATGGACTGGCTGACCACCTATCGTGCTTTCATCGATTCCCATCGACGGAGGGTAACGATTTGTACACCGGCGGGAGATTGCTTCTGTTTTATGGGAGACCAGGACGAGAGTTTGAGGTATTTACCCAGTACTGTGTGGAACAAGGGCAACCTGAGTTTCCTTTTCTCAGATCTTATGTTAGACGAGGAGGTCAAAGTTCGAGGAGAGTTACCTCCGGCGGTGTGTGACTATCCTGATGTCTTTCCTGATGATTTGTTCGAGTTGCCACCGAGCCATGAGGTAGAGTTCTCTATTGATCTAGTTCCTGGAGCTTATCCCATTTTTATATCGTCTTATCACTTTGCACCCGCTGAGTTGCGTGAACTCATATGCCCGAGTACTTCTCCGTGGGGAGCTCCTGCTCTTTTCGCAAAGAAGAAGGATGGGTCTTTGCGTCTGTGTATAGATTACAGGAAGATGAATCAGGTCACAGTGAAGAATAGGTATCCGATGCCGAGGATAGACGACTTGTTTGATCAGCTGAGGGGTTCGAGCTGCTTCTCGAAGATAGACTTGAGATCAGGATATCACCAGTTGAGGATTAGGGACAAGGACATAGCGAAGACTGCTTTTAGGACTCGCTATGGTCACTACAAGTTTCTGGTTATGCAATTCGGTCTGACCAACGCACCTGCTACGTTCATGAGTTTGATGAATCGGATTTTCCATCCTTACTTAGACAGATTTGTAGTAGTGTTTGCGGATGATATTTTGATATATTCGCCCACTAGAGAGGCACACGAGTGCCACTTGTGGATCGTGCTACAGACCTTGAGAGAACACTGCTTGTACGCGAAGTTTGAGAAGTGCGAGTTTTGGATGTCGGAGGTGAGATTTTTGGGACACGTAGTGTCGACAGAAGGAGTAGATGTGGATTTGTTAAAGACTGATGCGGTGATTGGTTGGGAGCAATTGAAGAGTGTCTTTGAGATACGTAGTTTTCTGTGTTTGGCTGGCTACTACAGACGGTTCGTGAAGGATTTTACGAGACTCGCTGCACCGATGACACGTCTGACTCGGAAGGGAGTTGTGTTTGCTTGGAGTGAGTCCCGTGAGTCAGCTTTTCAGGAGCTGAAGACGAGGTTGACTAGTCCACCAGTGTTGATCATTCCAGGGCGAGGTTTAGGTTATACTGTATACTGTGATGCTTCACATGACAGTCTTGGATGTGTTCTGATGCAGGGAGGTAAGGTTGTAGCTTATGGTTCCCAGCAGTTGAAGACGCACGAGTGGAACTATCCTACACATGATTTGGAGTAGGCAGTTGTGGTCTTCGCCTTGAAGACATGGTGTCACTATCTGTATGGTGAGCATTTCGAGGTTTTCTCTGATCACAAGAGCTTAAAATAATTGTTTTCGCAGAAGGAGCAGAACTTGTGCCATCGACAATGGATGGAGTTGTTAGAGGACTACGATTTTGACTTGTAGTACCATCCAGGGAAGGCCAATGTTGTGGTAGACGCGCTCAGTAGGAGATCTCACGGGTCATTAGCTTCTGCGGCTATACGTGAGTGGGACATGCTTGCAGATGTTGGGGAGTTTGATTTGTGCCTCAGGGAGATTGAGATGGGTGCCACCTTATTTTCTGTAGTTACTCGACCAGCGTTGATAGCACGTGTACTAGAGGTCCAGCAGACAGACCAGGAGGCCCAGATGAAACGAGACCATGTTGTTAGTGGTGAGGATACAACATGATGGATTGTGGGTTTTGGTCAGAGTATGAGGTTGGCAGGCAGGTTATTTGTGCCAGAGTCATACTGAGCTGATCTATTACGTGAGTGTCATCATTCTCGTCTTGCCGTGCATCCTGGAGGCACGAAGATGTACCATGACTTACGTCGTCAGTTCTATTTGACAAGGATGAAAAGAGATGTGATTCAGTTTGTTTTCCGATGCCTCACCTATCAGCAGGTAAAGGCAGAGCATCAAAAGCCGACAGGATTGCTACAGTCCTTGCCTATATTAGAGTGGAAGTGGGTGCATGTCACGACGGACTTTGTGTTAAGACTTCCTCAGTCACCTAGGGGATACGACGCCGTATGGATTGTGGTTGATAGGTTGACGAAGTCTGCACACTTTCTCCCCATCCGAGTGAAGGATTCAGTAGAGAGACTGAGTCAGTTGTATGTCATGGAGATAGTCAGGTTGCATGGAGTGTCGATATCCATTGTTTCTAATAGAGACCTGCATTTCACATCGCGCTTTTGGAAGAGTCTTTAGAAGGCCTTGGGGACGAACTTGATGTTCAGTATCGCTTTTCACCCCCAAATGGATGGCCAGTTTGAGAGAACTATACATATTCTGGAGGATATGCTGAGATCTTGTGCACTTGATTTCAGAGGTTCATGGGAGGATCATCTACCATTGACAGAGTTTGCATACAACAATAGCTATCAGTCCAGTATTGGGATGGCACCGTATGAGGCTTTGTATGGTAGACCGTGTAGATCGCCCGTATGTTGGACATATGTGGGAGAGACCACAGTCTTGAGACCAGACATGGTACGAGAGACGACAGAGAGAGTTGCTGTGATTCGCCAGCGCCTACTGACAGCGCAGAGCCTTCAAAAGAGTTATGCAGATCAGAGGAGACGACCTTTGGAGTTTGTAGTGGGAGATCATGTGTTTTAGAAGGTCTCACCACGTAGAGATTTGATGAGATTTAGTCGTAGCGGGAAGCTATCACCGGGCTTCATTGGACCTTTTGAGATCCTTGACAGGGTTGGAGAGGTTGCTTACCGTTTGGCGTTGCCACCTCAGTTAGCATCAGTGCATAACGTGTTCCACGTTTATATGCTTTGGAGGTACGAGCTTGATCCTTCGCATGTGCTAGATTGGGCTGAGCTGCGGGTTGATGAGGATGCCACTTATGAGGAGCGTAAAGTGAGGATTCTTGATACAAAAGAGCAGGTGTTGCGGGGAAGAACAATTGCGTATGTCAAGGTCCTTTGGCTTCATCGTGGAGTGGAAGAAGCAACATGGGAGCTTGAGTCTGGGATGCGTGCTAGATATCCAGACCTGTTCTCCTCTTGACCTGTTCTGAATTTTAGGGGCAAAATTCCTTAAAGGGGGGAGAGTTGTGAGATCTGAAACCTTATAATTTTGAGATGTGTTTATATTTGACGTGTTTGATTCCAGTATATGATCACATCGATGCATGGTTTATGCTTTAAAATTATAGAACAGCATGTGTAGATGTGTTTTACGCTTTTTGGGGTTTAGTAGAGGCTCGTTTGGTTGGTGTTTAGCTTGTTTTGGACCAAAAACCATGTTTTCCTTCACAAAATCGAGACCCAAAATTCCAGTAGCATTTTTCAGAGGTTCGATTGACCGAACTGGTTTTTCTGGGTTCGATCGACTGAACCCTATGGTTTGGTCGACTGAACAGTGCATTTTTCTGTTTTCTATGAATGGACCAGTGGCGTGATTTTTGATACAAAAACATTTCTTCAGCCCTAAATTTCCCTTTTCTCCTCCTTCTCTCTAGATTTGTGGGCCCAGGGGCTTGGGTTTTTGTTGTTTCGTTTGTGGATCCTTGTTATCGGGGCTGAGGGTTTCGCATCCATCTGGACGGATTCTCGTTCTGATGCCGTTCAGTTTTGAGAAGTTGAGTTCTTGACTCTCCAAGGTAGGATTCTAGACCCTACTACTGTATTAGGGTGATATATGTAATTGTGTATGTTTTCACCAGGTAGGATTCTCCATGTTGATGGATGAAATCTCTTATACATGCGTGTATAATCTATTTTACTGGTTTTCGTAGTTGAACTACGGTGGACTTTTAAATGTTATCCATAGATGTACCGTGACAGCGGGTTTGATTGAGTTGGGCTTCCATTGCCCCTCGGTGTAAGTACAGAAACGTGTGCAGCGTAGGTGCTCTGTACCATCGGGTTAGTCCCCGTAAATTGAGTGTATTTGGTGCTCTGTACCCTTGGGCTCAGGTCCCATAAATTGAGTGGTTGTGTGGGTGCTCTGGACTCTCGGGCGTGACCCATAAATTGAGTACGTTGTTGTGACTTTGTATAGAGCTTGTCATTACCAAGTCTATGGATTCAGGGTAATGGATGAGAGTCTATAGTTGTTACCTTTGTCGGTAGGGCAGAGTCGGTATATAGGATTTCATTTACATCTTTTCTCCTAGGTTGCGTATGGTCCGAGTCGAGCTTACTGTTTGATTACAGCTTTCTCCTTAACTATGGCATGATATCTATTAGGATGATATGCATAGTTTGAAGGATGGAAAAATGTGGATTTTATGAGATAAAACCGTTTTTGAGGCCCATGGTGGCTTGTTGGAAAATTGTTGGTTTTTTATGGAAAAACCTTTTTGGCTCCTGTGATTGAGCCCATGTGTGTGAGATTACATAGCTTGCTTTATAGTTTTACTATCTATGTTCTATTGGACTTCGGCTCACGGTGTGGGATTTAAAAAAAAATATTTTCAGGTGATTATGACGAGTTGACCTAGTTGTAGAGGTGATGGAAGACTTGCTGTAGTTTTTCCTGTTTTTGTACATGTATTTTTACATGTAATGCTTGTGATGGTTGGTTTTGTATGCCTTGAGGCGATACTATTATTCATGTATGAGATTGCATGATTTACAGTTTTATGATAGTTGAACTGTGGAAATTTTATCCAAATGTTGTACATTTTGATTATCAACTGTAAAATCTATTTTTATCTTAAATGGGTGTTTTGGTGGGCTTTTGCGTTACCCGAAAGTCGGGACGTGATAGGAGGAGTCGCCAGTGGTCGTGATGGTGGTGGTCGATGGCGTCAGGCGTGGTTGGTGACGACGGTGGCGCGGTGGCTCCAGCGTTGCGTGTGGTGGCGACGGGCTTGGTCACGCAGTTTCACTGTGTGTGTTTTGCATATATGTAAATGTATATAATGTATATGTTTTATATTGTTTACTTATGTGTGTGTATATATATATATATATATATATATATATTCGTGTCGCCACGTGTCAAAAATAAAATTGCTGTGAGGTATGACTAAGCCTTAGCTGCATTATAAATATTTGGCGCCAAGGAAGATCATATAGTCGCCACGTGTCAACTTTTGGTATTTTTATATTTTTTTAATTTTTTTTATTCTTGCACCAATTTAAAATTTTTAATGTAAAATTTTATATTCAGAAAAATTTAAAAAATTTAATATAAGCTTTTAATGTTGATTCAAAAATTTTCGTGTCGTTAGAATTTTAATAACATGTTTCTTAGTAAAAGTTTTAAATTTGTACGTGTATCAAATTTTAACAAATTTTATTAAAATTTTTTGATTAAATTTTTATTTATAAGGTTTTAGCAAGAATTATATTTTAAGAGTATCGGCTAATTATTTTTTTATTTTTCTCTCGTAATTTAAATACTGGATTCATGTAATTTGAATACTGCATTTTGCATGTCCTCCAAACTTAACACAAGTCGAGTTGAGAAAAACGTACCTTACTCAAAAAGATTAGGATACCTAGTCTTCATATTATCTTCTTTTTTCCACGTTACTTCTCCCTTTGAGTGATTTCTCCAGTAGACCTTAACGAGAGGTATAACTTTATTACGTAGTCTCCCTTCTTGGCGATCCAATATGCGTACCGGCCATTCTTCATAGCTTAGATTCTAATCGATGCTTATTGGTGATTGGATTAGGATGTGGGAAGGATCAGCAATATATCTTCTTAACATGGAGATGTGAAAAATATTGTGAATCTGCGCTAACTCCGATGTTAAAGCTAATCGATATGCCACGGGCCCTACTTTCTCAAGAATTTCAAATGGACCAATATAACGAGGATTTAACTTGCCTTGTCGTCAGAATCGAAATACACCATTCGTCAGGGATATCTTAAAAAATACCTTGTCTCCTTCTTGAAACTACAACTCTCGTCGATTATCGTCGGCGTAACTCTTTTGATGATCCTGCGCAATCTTAAGGCATTCTCGTACTAAACGAACTTTCTCGATTGTTTCTCGAACAAGTTCTGGCCCGGTAAGACATTCTTCTTCTGTCTCTGTCCAGCATGTAGGAGTTCTACATCTACGCCCATAGAGTGCTTCAAAAAGAGCCATCCCTATACTGGCTTGAAAACTATTATTGTATGTAAATTCAACAAGAGGTAAATGTTCATCCCAACTACCTTAAAAATCCATACTTCAAGCTCACAACATATTTTCCAGCGTCTGAATGGTTCGTTCTGACTGCCCATCAATCTACGGATGAAAAGCTGTACTAAGGTGTACGTTGGTTCCCATTGCCTTCTGAAAACTATTCAAAAAATGTGAAACGAATCTTGAACCACGGTCAGAAACAATAGACATTGGAACAACATGTAAACGCACTATCTCTCATACGTACAACTTAGCTAACTGACCAATCGTGTGCGTAGTCTTAACAGGTAGAAAATGTGCTGTTTTGGTAAGTTTATCAACAATAACCCAAATAGAATTATGGTTCTTAGACGTTCGAGGCAGACCAACTACGAAATCTATTGTGATATGCTCTAATTTCCATTCTGGAATTCATAAAGGTTGTAGAAGACCAACCGATTTTCGTCGTTCTGCCTTAATTTGTTGACATCGTGAGCATTTGCTGACGTAGTCTGCCACTTTCCTCTTCATTTCCATCCCCCAGTATGCTTTACGTAAATCTTGGTACATCTTCATTAAACTCGAGTGTATTGCAAATCTCAAATTGTGATTTCCATCTAGAATTCGCAGCTTGATGTCAAATATGTCGGGAACGCATACTCGATTCCAAAATTTCGGCACACCATCTGAGATTTGAAAGTCTGAGTCTGGGATTACCCTAACTCGTTCATATATTTTCTTTAATTTAGAATCCTCTTGTTGTCGATACTTCACTTCTTCTAAGATTGTCGATTGGATAGTAATTGCCGTACATAATGATGTAGCATTTTTCTTGATTATATTCAGCTCTGACTGCTCCGCGCCTTCTAGTGACAAAATATTTTGAGTCACTAAAATGTTCAAAGTTCCGATTGCCTTCCGACTTAGAGCATCTGGCACAATGTTCGCTTTTCCTGGATGGTACTGAATATTAATATCATAATCTTTCATCAATTCTAACCAATGTCATTACCTCAAGTTCAGTTCTTTTTTAGAGAAGAAGTATTTCAAACTCTTGTGGTCTGTATAGACAGTACAAGAAACTCCATAAAGGTAATGACGCCAAATCTTAAGCGCAAAAATAACTGCTGTTAACTCCAAGTCATGTGTTGGGTAGTTCTTCACGTGAGATTTTAGTTGTCGATAGGCATAAGCTATGACTCTATTGTTCTGCATAAGTACACATCCTAGTCCTTGTCATGACGCATCACTTTAGATTGAAAATCCTTCTGTACTTTCTGGTAGAGCAAGAATAGGAGCTGTTGTCAATCTTATTTTCAATTCTCGAAAACTTTATTCTCATCTTTCATTCCATATAAAAGGTTCTCCTTTCCTAGTCAGTTCTGTTAAAGGTACGGTAATCTTTGAAAAATCTTGTACAAATTTACGATAATATCCAGCTAATCTAAAGAAACTTCCCACTTCCGTTACTGTCGTAGGTGCTGGCCAATCTATAATTGCGGAGATCTTCTGAGGGTCGACAGAAATACCTTTACTTCGGACCACATGTCCTAATAATATTACTTATGTTAGCCAGAACTTGCATTTCTTCAATTTCACATATAACTTGTGGTCTTTTAATGTCTGCAACACCTTTCGTAAATGATTCACATGATCTTCTTTGCTTTTAGAATAGACCAGAATATCATTAATGAACATAATCACAAATGTATCTAGAAATTCTTTGGAAACCCGATTCATTATATCCATAAAAGCAGCAGGTGCATTCGTCACTCTGAAAGGCATAACAAAAAATTTAAAATGTCCATAACGCGTCCTAAATGCTGTCTTCTCGATATCTTTTTTCTTCACCGTTAACTGATGATAGCCGGACCGTAGATCAATTTTAGAGAAAACACTCGCCCCTTGCAATTGATCAAATAAGTCATCGATTTTTGGTAAGGGATACCTATTCTTAATAGTAACCTTGTTTAACTCCCGATAATCAATACATAACTTCATAGTTCCATCTTTCTTTTTCACGAACAGCATCGGAGCTCCCCACAGAGACATACTAGGTCGAATGAAACCTTTGTCTAGCAACTCTTGCAACTATGTCTTCAGTTCTTTCAGTTCTATTTGGGCCATGCGATACGGGGTCTTGGAAATGGGCTGGGTTCCAGGAATAACATCGATAAAAAATTTGATTTCTCGATCTACAAGCATACCAGGTAAGTCTTCAGGAAAAACTTCAAGGAACTCGCAAATCACTGGGATTTTCAACAAACCTAGACTTTTAGGTGTATCTCGTGTCACACAGCAAGGATATCCTTGACAACCTTTTTGAATCTGTTTACGAGCTCGAGTCATCGATATAAAAAGAGAAGGCGAAGAAACCTGTAACCCCTTAAAACGAAACTCTCATTGTGGGGTATAAAAATTAAAACATTTGGTAGCACAATTTATATTAGTATGGTGAGATGCAAGCCAGTCCATACCCAGGATAGCGTCAAAATGTCCCATCCTAATAGGAATTAGATTAACTGACAACTTCACATCGTTAAGAATTACTTCACAATCCTTATACACCACTGAGAAAACTACTGCCCGGCTTAAAGGTTGGGATACTAGTAATTCATACCCTAAGGGTTCTGGAGTTTTTGGCAATTTTTTAGCAAACTCAGAAGATATGAAAGATTGAGTGGAACCGGAATCAAATAATACATTGGCAGGTAAGGAATAAATGAATAAGTTACCTGCAACAACATCTGTGTTCTGAGGATCACTAGGAATCAACGCGAACATTTGACCTTGCCTTTGCTTATTACTATTCCCTTGTATTTCGGATGGTCTCCTTGTACTTCCCATTCCTAGAGTCTGGGTTGAATTTCCATTCCTAGCATTGTTTGCTAAAAGTCTTGGACAATTTCTCTGAATATGTCCCACTGCACCACAATTGAAACATCTATTCGTCGCTTGCCAATAAGCTCTGAAATATTCTTTTCCACAAGTCGTACAAACAGGTTTCTGATTCCTTTTTGGTGCTGCTCCTAAATTTTTCCTTTTCTGATTCCCCCTTTTTTAGACTTCCCGTTTCTATTGCTGGTCATTTTTGATTCTCGAAGAACTTCTTACTTTCATTAACTTCTTGTTCCACCAACATCGCTCGATCTACAACATCTTCATAACTCGGCAACCACAAAGGCCTAATCATCTTTCATATTTCAGGCCTTAATCCATCCTCAAACTTTCGTGCCTTGATATGCTCCATGTGGATTATATGCGGAGCATACTCTGCCAAATTTGTAAATTCTGCTTCATATTCAGAGACATTCATCCCTCCTTTTTGCTTTAGTTGTTGTAATTCAGTGCATTTCGCGTCTCGTATCAATTGGGAAAAATACTTCTCTCGAAAACAAATCAAGAATCATCCCCATTCCATACCAGGTTCACTTTAACTCTTTAGGTTCCACCATCGTCGGGCTTCTCCTTCCAACTGATACATTGCGAAGTTCACTTTTTGAGTTTCTAAACATGGTACTACTTCGAAAATATTTTCTATAGCAGCTAGCCACTCATTAGCCTTCACAGGATCTATACTTCCTTGATAAGATGGCGTCTTCATCTTTAAGAATTCTCTAATATTTGACCCCTCGAACTGGTAGTAAGGCTTATCAACGTTTGGATTTTTTGGTGCATTTATAGGTGGATCATTACGGACTAGGTTTTGAGGATTCAAGTTTTGTGCTAATCCATAGATCATTCTCCGCATTTCTTCCATTTGATTGTTGACTCTCGTCATGAATTCATCTAAATTTTCATTACACGTTGTCTTCCGAGTTTTCACCATAATTACGAATCTATATTACAACAAAATTATTCTACTATTAGATCTATCATAGCAATTAAAAGTGATAGAGAAAGGCAGAGAAATATAACAAAACAACTTTGATTTATATACGAAACTATTTACAAGGTCAGGTTTATGTACATATGATCAAAAGTAAAGTACTGTTTACACCATACTTAAAACTATTTACATTCCAAAACATCGTACTATTTTACAACCCTTAACTTTCTTCCTGTCCTTTCCCATTTCGAACTCTAATCTAATCGATGCTAGGCCCATTCACCATTAATTCTGAACCGCTACCCCAGTGATTAGGCTCATTAGGGTCTTTGTCTGCATCGGAACTTATGAGGATAGGATTTCGCGCAAAACCTAACTGATGTGAAGGTGATGAGGGTTCGGGAGCAACCATTGGAAGATTCATGGGGTTGGGAGAAAATTCTGGGGGAGGCCATCTGTTTCCATGTCCCTAGGCTGCAGCTCTATCTACTAAAGCTTGATAATGTCTATCATTATCCATATTAACTAGGGATCTTCCCAGCATTCCCATTTTAGTTCTGAGACGATATCGTACTACAGCCTTATTCATGGGTCTAGTGTAAAATGGTTTTTCATTTTCTACTTTGACAATTTCTTGGTAAGTATATCGATTCGCTCCACCTTCGAAAAAGTAAGCATATGCTTCGGGATTTAAAGGTTCGGCTCTTAAAGGCTCTCCGATTTGAATGTTAGGTGCCAGAACCAACCGGTAACCTCCATATGTATCTTGGCTCTCAACAGGTTCCATTCTATAATACATAAAAATATTTTATTATTAATTGAATCTACTTTATGCATGTTACTATAGTGCATAAAATATCATGAAATGATACAATGCATCTTAAGCTCTGGGGTTTTTAATAAAAAAAATTTGAACTTTCGCTCTTATACCACTTCTGTCACGACCTATTTTTATATATGACATTCGTGACCGATCAGTGAGTCAAACTCACCCGAGGTCTCTTTCTTTTACTTTCACATTTTAATTTAAACATAACTTTTATCGATTATAAATAAAAGAGACATTCACTCATTTTTATTAAAAGAACAATTTTTATTTATCAAACAACTCTTAGAGCTGCTACATATGTACACACACATAGTTTGTTTACAAACATTTCATAGTACATTTTATCAAATATGTACAAGAAAAATATGGTGACTTCCAGCAACTTCAACTCTACTACGCGTGACCTGAAATGTTAAGATGCAACGTCCGTTAGCAAAGTTAGTGTGAAATCATAGATATCTGAATTACTAACAATTTCACTATTTGGGAATGAGTTCTAAGAGTCGACCAGCATTTAGTAGGGAGCGACCCTACAATAACATATATTAGACATGATCATTCCTTAACCATCTGGCCATGGCTCCACCTTTATTACATCACATCGCTGGTACGTTTAACGTCCCCCTGCGGCCAGGATGCCGTTCCAACAAACATTCCCACAATTTCGTCAATTCTAATATTTCATACCGAATATTAATAAAAAATAGAAAATTAATTCAGATATCAGATAACTCACCTTAAAAATGCAAGTTAACCTGTGCCTTACTCGTGCCCTATTTGATCTACACAAGAAAATAAACTTTAATTATTATTTTATCAATTTTTCTTTAAATTTTATAATTTTGTTTTTATTTTTATATTTAACTCAAATAAAATATTAAGATAATTTTTCTTACATAAAATATTTAACTTTATAATTTAATAATTTAATTTATTTAAGAAAATCTTTTTATATTAACTTTTGTATAAAATTATATTATCTTATTTAAACTAATTATTTTTTATTTTATCATTAAAATCACAACTACAATTTGGCAACCTTCTTCTTCTTTTCTTTATAAAGAATAATTCAACATTTTGAATACATCGGAGTAATTTATTCGCGATCGAAACCTTTTATTAGCAGCGTTAGGTTGTCAATAGGGTAGTGAACGTTGGTGATAACATGTATGATTATAATCGTGTTCTTACAGATAAAAAAATAACAATAATTAAATAAAGGTGACAGTAACTATTTTATTCGGGTTTAGATTCACCGGAAAAGGATTTCAACGATCAAAATCGTTCACTAGCTGTGGTAAGCAATCGAAAGGGTAGTGAATGTTCTTGATCGGAAAATAATATCGTATACAGTGGCGATCATCTATACACAGATTATGAAAATAAAGTTTATTTAAAGGTGATGGCAACCATGACTGTTTCGTGGTGGTTTAAATGGTTCAAGGTGGTTGGCGGAGGTCCTGGAGGTAATGGGTGGTGGTGTCGGTGGCGATTATGGTGGCCGGTGGTGACTGTGATGGAGGAGAGAAATGAGAGAGAGATAGATAGATATATATATACCGAGAGAGAGAGACAAAACCTGTGACGAGGAGAGTGGCGAACGGTGGCGGAGGAGTCACCGGTTTTCGTGATGGTGGTGGTCGACGGCGTTAGGCGTGGTCGGCTCTGGCGGTGGCTCCGGCGTTGCGTGTTGTGGCGATGGGCTTGGTCGCGCGGTTTTACTGTGTGTGTGTGTTTTGTATATATGTATATGTATATAATGTATATGTTTTATATTATTTACTTATATATACATATGATCTCCCTTGGCGCCAAATATTTATAATGCGGCTGAGGCTTACTCATACCTCACGGAAATTTTATTCTTGACATGTGGTGACACGTGTCAACTTTTGGTATTTTTATATTTATATTTATATTTTTATTCTTGCATCAATTTAAAATTTTTAATGTCAAATTTTATATTCAGAAAAATTCACAAAATCTAATATAAACTTTTAATGTCAATTCGAAAATTTTCGTGTCATTAGAATTTTAATAACATGTTTCTAAATATAAGTTTTAAATTTTTACGTGTATAACTTTTAACAAATTTTATTATTCGATGAAATTTTTATTTATAAGGTTTTATCAGGAATTATATTTTAAGAGTATCGGCTAATTATTTTTTAATTTTTCTCCCGTAATTTAAATACTGAATTCCTGTAATTTGAATACTGGATTTTACAGATTTACACGTACCGACATTGTCGCACCGGAAATAATGGTAGCAAGTATAAACTCTCATATATTGACCTAGATCCGAGGCATCCAATGGCTCTTTAGGCAATGAAAAGTTTTATACGTTGCCACAACAACACCTCTCATTGGGGCAACCATTTCATTTATGGGGATTAACCCGAAAGAGCGAAGCACCTATTTGTGCAAATTTTTAGAATCTTAACGAGGAGCAATTGAGACCCACATTCATCATATTGTTATGATACATTCACAAAATCATTAAAGGAACATAATTTAACCATTAATTCGATTAAAGGCACAGCCAAACCATCTAAAATCATGGAAGTAAACCAATATTTTTGTACAATTCTATCCTCAATTCAACAAAACTCGAAACATGTATCCACCAATTTTGTAATAAACCAATATTTGTACATGCATCAACCAACTTTGTAATAAACCGTACAAGCTCGAAACATGCTTTTAACCAACCAAACAAAGTTTATTTTCAAAATCCAACATTTATAGCAATTAAACACAGTAAAAATACGTATAATCACATATAATACCCTTTTAAAGTAAGATAGTCTAGAAGCCTACCGTAGATAGTTAAAAACTCGATGCTTTAACTTCTCGAAAAAACCCAACGTCATCAAACGGATGCGAAGCCCTCGACATGTACAACACCGTTCCACTCTCACAAGGCCAAAAATCACGCTCGAAGCAAGGAAGAATCTAGAGATAAGGGGAAGGGGAAGCTTGGGACCAAAAACCAATGTTTAAGTTTGTCCTACGCACACTTAACCCTGAAAGACCAATCGATCGGTCTCATGACCGATCGAACGGTCCTACGGTCCTGCCTAGAAAAATCTCAACTTTTGCCCCACAATGCCCAAACGATCCGAGATTAATTCTATCATGTATTTCTAAGCCAAAACATGCATACATCACATAGAAATAAACCATTTATATTAACCATACGCAATAAATAACATGCCGAGAAAATATATTACAAAATAAAAAGGGACCGAGCTTCACACTAATGGCTCAAACCGTATGTCGAAGGCATCTTTTTTTGCCCTGCTATTGAATCTATCAATCTGATGGACCCCGAGCACCCGACTATCTAATCGGTCTTCACGTCTGGCTGAAGAAGTTAAACATAGCCATTTTAGAAGGGAACCCACGTTTTTCTTGTTTTCATTAATGTGTTTTTCAAAAATAAAATTCAAAAAATTGGCCAATTTTGTATAGATGGTCTAATAATGTCTGGACATTTTCAAATTCCATATCTATTTGGATGGAATAAGGGCGTTTGGAAAGAATTCAAATCCCAAAGGACTCTACAACGGTAAGATTGCCCCAACTACCACCATCATTGGGATTAGTCTTCGAGGTACGATGGATCTGAACAAAATTAAATTCGTCTGGATGAGGTTTTCAAACAGTCCAGACGGAAAACATTCTATTGCAAACTGTCTGAAAGGGTGTTCGAACAAAATTCCTTTATTTCAAATCATCTAGATGGGCATCCGGACACATCCCTTTAATGTTTAAAATCAGTAGTATGGGCATTCGGATGGCCTAGCTATTTGGCTAGATTCGAGGGGTTTAAACTCCTTCGCCTTTCCTCTTCCTCTTTCTCTCTCTCTCTCTCTTCCTTTTCTATAAAAGGTTCGCTCATTCATATTCACTATTGTTCATCTTGCACATCTCTCTCTCTCTCAAGCTCTCATCCAGCAACATACTCTGGTGACTCCGATTTTCTTCCTCCTCCTCTCCCCTTCTTCACCTCTCATGGCATTATCCTCCTATCGCTAACCAAAATGCGGCCATCCAACACCACTGTTGCTGATCCCACCAGCAGTTGGGCCACCTGACCCCTCCACCCCATGACTAAATATCTAGTGGGGGAGAACTTTCTGGCAAGTGATTGGGTGGCCAACCTTAGGATCCAACTTCTTTAGGTCCGGTGCCTCTCATGCTCACTCGGTTCGTTCCCGGATAAGCACCCCTGTCTTGTCCACATCTTCTACCAATATCTCCAAGAGGTTCGCCTTGTGTACTCACTGTTGGAACAAACTGCCAAGATCCTAAGATTATGTCTATAATTTTAGTCAAAAATATTCGGACGGATAAATGCCGAAATTGGCTCCAGATTAAAACTGTTGATATCGAACAATTAAAATAAAACTCAGTAATACTCCCATTGTTAGTTTTAGGATTATACATTTCAAAATTTGGTTGGATGATTTCGGTTCCTGCAATAATTTCTAGTCAACGATTCACCGCAGTTTTTGATTTCTAATCAAATCTCCAACACAAGTCTTCTGCTATATTTTTGAATGCAAAACACGAATAAAGTATGGGTTTTGATCTATTGTGTTCTTTAAAATTTGTCCAATTGCCTGTTATTTGGATTAATAAGACGTGAAAATCCTAGAACGTTGTATGAAATATCTAGCAGTTAGGTTTTATAACAGTATATAAATAGGTAACAGTAGGGACTTGTGGAGTAAATAAGACATGTGATTCCAATGTAATTATAAAATTCTGTCTCAACCCAGAAGAAATTTCATAAAAATATAAATTATAATTCATTCCACTAAAGATTTATAACTGCACTCCAAGCCTTATTGCCAAAATCGCAGTATTTGAGCTCTTGTTATTAAATAGTTAATTATTCTCCCCACGTTAAAACTACAAATATCCGTTGACTAAATTAAATTATTAATAATTATATTTAATCGGCTTCTTCAAAAAAATTTTAAACACTTCTACTTAACTTATTTGACTGTTGAATTATAAAATCTATTTGTAGGGTTTGGCTCGGTCATAACTTATAAGCTTTCTTAAGGGGTACCATCAATCTCAATTTTTGGAGATGTGAATTCTATCAATAATTAATGTACACCATATAATTAATATCGTTATCCAACTCACTAAAATTATAAACCGATACAAGATCCTATCATCTAATAAATCAAAATAACGAATATTAAATATACATAAATAATAATTATTTTAGAATTAAGAGTATAAGCACTCTTAATTACTATGAAGTATGAATTAATTTATAAAGTTAGTAGAAAATTAATTACTCCAATTTAGTCCTGTTCAACACACACAAAGTGTACTAGCATAGTGAGTTAGAACAATTTTCGAAACAATTACCATTCTCCGTAATCAAGATAAATCTACTAAATTTTCTGTGTGTAAATCAAACTCTACATGACATATTAAATACTATGTAGAATAAAAAATACTCATGTAAATTATTAAATAAATAATAAAATACATACATTGCTCATTAAGATTCTTATGAAATAGAAAACTAATTTTATTAGAAAATAAAATTAAATACTAAAATCAAAATTATGCTGCCACACATCTAACTCTCATGCCCTTTACATGACTGTCAAAAGTTTTAGCTGGTATGCTCTTTGTAAAAGGATCTACAAGGTTTTCTCTTGATGCAATCTTGGCCACAGTTACATCACCTCTCTGTACGATCTCTTGTATCAGGTGATATTTAAGCTCGATATGTATAAACAAATATCCCGAGGTAAACTTTTTGGATTCCTTATCTGTCTGAAAATTCGAGTCCATGTTCCTCAAAGGTATTAGACCATCTACCTTGTAAACCAACACATAATTCCTAGTCCTTTTTAAGTAATTAATTATATATTTTTGCCACTGTCCAATGCTCCTATCCTATATTAGACTGATATCTGCTAACCATGTTAATGACAAAATAGATGTCGAATCTAGTATAAAGCATAGCATACATAAGGCTTCTTACTGCCGAAGCATAAGAAACCGCTTTCGTCTTTTCTATCTCATTAGGTGTCTTAGGACACTGATTCTTTGATAGAGTGATTTTTTGCTTGAAAAGGAGAAACTCTTTTTTAGAATTCTGCATGCTAAAATGAGCAAGAATGGTATCAATATAAGTAGCTTGTAATAAGTCCAACAAGCTTTATTTTTTATCTCGTACAAGCTTGATCCCAATGGTGTGACTGGTTTCTCCCAAGTCTATCATATGAAACTAGCCGGATAACCATACCTTCACCAAAGATAACACCTGTGGCGTTGGAATTTTGGATTTTTGGAAAATGGTTAAAAATATGGGATTTAAAAGATGTTTCGAAAAATATTTTAACACCTTAAAAATCAAATTTTAAAAATCTCTTTTTATTAAAAATGGAGTCGCCACTTAATTTTTGAGAAAAACTAAGAAAACCAAAAATGGCTACTGATTTTTAAAACATTTAACGAGAGAAAGAGGGATTGGGGGTTAAGGTACGAATCGGAGAAGGTGTTAGGCACCTTGTTCGCCCAACCATAAGGTTGGCCTCTACTAATCATCATTGGTTCTTTAATATAATTTCTCAAATGCATGCAAATAAAAAAAATAAAGGCAAAGAGAGAACATCCAAAATTAAATATAGAAAATACATAACATATGTACATAGAACTCCAAACAAAGCAAACAAGAAAAGAAAATTCTAAATCCTACGGCATGTAATTTTTAACTAAAGGGTATATGGAACACACCGGCATGCAATTTCATCAAAATAAACTAAACTATCATGATTTGAATAAAAGAGTAAAATATGCTAGAAGTTGTTAAAATTACCTAAACATGGGTTTGCTACAAAAGATAAATGAAACTATCCTAAATATGCTTTCAAGTAAAGAAACCAAAACTTGTATTGACATTAACATGATAAATTAGTAAAAGAAATGAGCAATGCAAAATAAAAGATGCATAAAAAGAATCATAAAAGAAAGTTTATAATAGAAAATTATGCTAAGATAAAAAGAGGTTAGAAAAATACTATATTAACAAAAGAAACTCTAACTATTTATATTTATATTAAGAGAAAATAAAGTGAAAAGAAAACGAAAGAGAATAAAACTACATTTAAAGAATGAAAATTAGATTAAAAGACTTTTATGATTTTTGGGTTTAACAAAAGAGAAGAAAACGAAATGGATAAGAAAGAAAGGAAATGAAATATAAAGAAAAGAAAATAAAACTAATTTACAAGGAAAAAGAAATTACAAGTAAAAGAAAATAAAGCTACGAAAAAAAAAGAAAAAAAATGGAGTATTAGAAAGAAAAATAAAACTACATTATAAGGAAAAGAAAAATAAATAAGATGCTACCAAAAAAATTATACTACTAGAAAAGAAAAGAAAATTGACAATAAAGACTAATAAAGGAACATAAAGCTAAATTAAAAGAAAAAAAAAGAAAAAAATGAATGCTAGAAAATTAAACTAATACTAATAAAGAAAATTAAATTATATTAAAAGAAAAAGAAGGCAATAAAATATATTAATAAATAAAAAATAAAAGGAACCAAAATATAACTATTTAATTGTCGAATATGAATATAGTATTGGCAAGTATATCCATATGTATGTAAGTGTATTATTATAACAATTAACAACATTAACAAGTTGCAATTGTTAGAAATGTTAGCACAATTTAATAAGCTTAATGTAAGTAAAATAAAATAACTAATATTCGAATAAACAAATAAATAGATTAGACAAAGTTAAACAAGCTAAATAAGCAAAATTAAAGATGAATTCTAATGGTTTAAAGAACTATACTATATAAAAGAAATAAGACAATGAACTTAACTCGGTCACTCTAAAGAGGTAGAAAAATAGAGTTTTGAATGACCGGGGATCCAAACTAAATACCTGGATCGCTAAAGAATTCTTAAGTCGGGGAAATGTACTTTGATGGGCCAATCCTCGGGTGGTGATCCACGCAAGGCTTCAATATAGGCGTCGGAGGTTCGGATCTCGGTATTTCGGCAGGATTTTGGCGTCGGAGCTCGGATTGCTTGGCGGTTCGGCAGAGTTTGTCTGACTAAATCTCTCTCTAAAATTTTGTCTTTGAAAATGTACCAGAGGTACGGTATTTATAGAGTTCATCAACTAATGAGATGCTGCCACATTTTGGGACACGTCAGGCCATTTAGAGTTGGCGGTCGCCATATTGGACATGGCGGTCGCCATGTTGAGAGAAGGTTCCAAAGAATTTTATTAGCGGTCGCCACAATGCAAGTTGGTGATCGCTAGGTTTAAGGAGGCAGTTGCCACTTTTGGCTAGGGTTTTTAAGAGGTTCTATTGATGGTCGCCACAACGAACATGGTGGTCGCCTTACTTGGACAACAAGTTTCGATGGTTTGACAAAATTTCATTACTTTGAAGATTTTGGGTTCAAATACCGAGCTTAGATCACTTTTCGAGGATCAAATTGAAGCACCATTCCACCTTTCTTCATCATTGGATTCACCTAAGATTGGATGGGGTCAAATTAGGGTGTCTACGGTTGCCCCTCTTTAATATAACTTGTATAGCAATGCGTGATACAGGTAATATCAAAGATCCAGAGACAATAGCCATTTGATCGAATCGTCAATCTTTGGCCACAAACACAAAAGCATGCATATGATGTTGGTCGTACTCGAATTTTAATTGAGCTGCCTACACACCCCTCTACTAGGGATCAGACCAAAACGTAGTTCATGGGGTAAAATGCAAAAATGCAAGATATGATGTAAATGATAGCGTGAACAGATGCTAACATGATGCAAATACTGGTATAAACGTGAATGTGATTGAATAAGTCCTAGAGATCGAGTTAAGATCTAAAGGGAGCATAAACCTAATCAAAGATCGAGTTAAGATCTAAAAATTCAGCTGTGAATTAGATAATTAAAAGGATCGAGTTAGGATCCAAGAAATTATCTGAACTGGAAAAGCAATTGATCAGTCGAGTTAAGACTTTACAATTTCGGGATGAAAGCGGGATAAAATTTATTAAAAGTCAAGTTACGGCTTAAAATTAATTTTATCGAAAAGAGAGACTATGAATTAATAAGTCGAGTTAAGATATAAAAATTCAGAATGAAAGCGGGATAAAAATAACTAAAAGTTAATTTACGATTTAAAGTTAGATTTATCGGAAGCGAGATAAAAATAATTAAAAGCTAAGTTACGGCTTAAAATTAATTTCATTGGAAAGAGAGACTACGAATTAATAGGTCGAGTTAATATCTAAAAATTCAGAATGAAAGCGGGATAAAAATAACTAAAAGTCAAGCTACGACTTAAAGTTAGATTTATCAAAAATATATAATTAAAAGCCAAGTTACGGTTTAAAATTAATTTTATCGGAAAGAGAGACTATGAATTAATAGGTTGAGTTAAGACCTAAAAATTCAGAATGAAAGCGGGATAAAAATAAATAAAAGTCAAGTTACGACTTAAAGTTAGATTTATCAGAAGCGAGATAAAAATAATTAAAAGTCAAGTTACAGCTTAAAATCAATTTTATCAGAAAGAAAGACTACGAATTAATAGGTTGAGTTAAGATCCATAAATTCGGAGGGAAGCGCGAGATAAAAACAATTAGAAGCTAAGTTACGGCTTAAAATTAAATTTATCGGAAAGAATAATCATGAATTAATGGGTCGAGTTAAGACCTACAAATTCGGGACGAAGTGCGAGATAAAAAATAATTCGAAGCCAAGTTACGGCTTAAAATTAAATTTATCGGAAAGAATAATCATGCACAAAAATTTTCTTGAAATATTTTTGAAAAACACCCAAGATTTTAAAAAATATTTTTGAAAAGCCCCTCTTGTAGCGCTCCTGTCCCGTTTTAATATGTATTAAATATATTTCTTGGAGACCAACCCAATTTGAAAGTCTTTTCTTTGAAAACTTTTCCTTTGAATACTCCATTCTTGTCTCAAACTCCATTTAAAAACACCTGAATTAAACGTTTATCAACAAACACACCCAGCGAACCCCGCTCGAGCAGACTTCTGACCGCTCAAGCGGTCAAGTACCCGAAACCTCATGTCAAAATTCCTTTAAGACTGAGAAAATCAATCACTTCTTCTCTTTGAAACATGGATTCAAATCTTATAGAAAGCTCTTAAAATACTCATAAAGGCTTAAACATCCATCCATTCCATGACAATCTGAAATCAACCTTATTAACAAAAATCACCATAAACCGGTGTTAAAGTGTTCAACCATTATACAATAAACAGCCTCACATGCATGCACAACATGAATAGGTGGCTCTAAGGCCTTACAACAAGGTATTCTATCCCTCAAATACAATATTCCAAACGTTCAAAAGTAAAATATTATGTTTATACAATTCCATTCTCGAAATTGACTATCTGGAAGGAATATAACTCCACTCGTAACGCCAAAGGTCCAATGACCGTCACCTTAGCCCAGAATCTTCGTCCCGCCATCACCTGAAATGTTGTTAGACAACATGAGCCGAAGCTCGTAGGAACAAGACTAACCTCGAATACATGCATGATATATGAGGGTGGTTATGCAAGATGCACACATAGATTTGATTAAAACAAATCGTTCGCTCCCAAAATAAAATCTCATTTGCATAACCAAATTTTATATGGAAAGGATTTGTTGATCTATATTTCTTAGTTTCCATGAAATCAATCAATTTAGTAATCTTAATTAATCAAACGCATTTTTATCTCTCTTTTCACCAACCAAACATGCTTTCACATTTTACGATCTTCTCAATTCCTTCACTTAATGTTTCATTAACCAAATTCCTTTATCATCTCCCATTATCCAACACATTTTATCGTTTGTTCCATTTCAGATTAGGGTTTTGCCAACCCAATCATTCACAACGCACACAGCACATACGCCAACACACACACTTGTCGGCATTTTTTTTCCACGTTTTACCAATTCATGGTTCAAAACAGAGGCACCGGCACCGGACGGGCGTATAGACCCCGTAGCGTTACACTTGACCCGACCACACAAGCCCCACAAAGTAATGGAACGTTCTATACCCCGACACGACTCGTCTCTTCCCTATTGTTAATCGGAGGGAAGAGAACCCTATCGTCCTTTCCCGGTTGCTAGCCGGCAGACAGAGAACCCAATCTAGGCAGTTTTTCAAACTTTTATCGAGGAGCAACTTGTGCCCAACCTTAAATGATCCATTGGATCCACAAACCGGTCCTTTTTCAATATATTATAATACAACAAACACATGTGAGTCCAACCCAAATGGTTCCTCTCGCCAAACCCACGTCGTATATATTTCCATTATTCACAATTTCATTGTTTTAGGGCTCAAACCCAAATTAACCCTCATATGGTTTCAATTTCACAAATTCATTATTTCATTCGACAAAACCCACATTTTCAGCTTAACATCAACATGTATCGCATTAATTCATGTAATCAAGTTTACGATATGCTAAGATAACCCCTAATTGATCGTTAATCACATCAATTTCATCGTACCAATTCTTTAAGCACAAAACCCCCAAATTTCATGGTTTTATCCCAAATTCCAAACCCTAGGTCCTCATTTTTGTAATCTAACCCCCATAAATGACATTGTCAAGATAAGAACATGTTGAATCCTTCATAGATTCAAGATTAAACCATCATTATCATCAAACTTTAATTTAGGGCTTTAAGAACATGTATTTCATGCTTTGTGTTCATAAATTGAAAAACACGACACATATCACAAAAATATTCCAAGAAGGTCTCAGATCCTACCTTAGGGATGCTAGATCCGCAAGAGAAAGCCTCAAGCAAGCTCCATCTATGAGAATATTCAACCGCACGGTGAGAAAAGCTTCTCTAACGCCAAGGTCGGGCCTCCAACGATCAAGCCACGAAGAGGGAGCCAAGAAAACTCACTTGGAGGAGCCAAACAAGCCCTAAACAACCGTCGAACCCAAGCCCAAGCTCTCACCCACACTCTAGAGAGAGAGAGACATGAAGAGAATGGAAGAAAAAGGCCCCACGCGATCTTTTTAAAACATTGCTCTGCGACAGTTCGCTCGAGCGGTCAAACCCCAGAAAACTTTCTTCCACTAGTCCACTCGAACGGGCTCCCCACCGCTCGAGCAGCCAACACTGGTAGATAGACCGAACCGGAGCTGCCAAAACCGAGTCCAAGCACAAGCCAAATGCCTCACAATGAAGTTCTTCTATACAAATTCACCTTCCACCGTCACGATCAAGCATACAAAAACCCAAAACTTAATTCCCATGCACAATTTGCACTTCCAAACATCTCTACTAGGCATAATTCATTTGTTTTCGTTAATGCTTCAAAAATAACAAGGGTCCAAGTCGCTACAATCTCCCCAACTTAGGAAATTTCGTCCTCGAAATTCAACACTAGAACTTGAATCAACTGACTGGCCATTGATAATCAACAACATCCATGCCACTCGTCCTCATACAAACGGTCCCACTAACACACGGGTTACTCTAATATTGTCGGACCGAGATCCAATTCATGTGATCAAGGAACTATAACGCAACCCACCTTTCGAAGTAGGTACCCCGCATGGGTAAGGATAAGAAGGGACGAAAACAAGCTTAGCGCAACCCACCTTAGACGCGACCAACCCAAATGATTACGCGTATTGCACAAAACTAGTCCACCACCCGTACTGGTTTCAATACATTTCACATCTGTTTGTAACGATTGCAATATTGTACGAACTGCCGCAAACTAGCTCATTTTCATACCGAAGTACACACAGAGGATTGTCCTCATAAGAACCAACACACGTCGCCAAACTTTTCTAATGTACACACTCACATCTTATTCAAGCCCTCGCAGTTAACTAACAACTACAAAAGTCAATACCATTTCATCTTCCCACGTATATTAGGAATATTATCACTCATACAGATAAGATGTTCAACAACGAACATTCAGCTTCAAAGAAAGAAATTTGTGAAGATCATCTAAAATTCCAAAGAAAACATGTAAAATGTCTTGTATAAACCTCCACACCCTGTCAATTCTCTACCGCTTTCTTGCTCACAAACCATAACTCCTCATGTCACGAAAACACCAGGTGTCTTATTGTCGCCATTTTCAAGGTTTCAAACGATTAAGGTTATCACCCCAACATCATAACTCCTTCTGAACCACTTGGCCCATTTGCACAATATAGACACAATCCCTCACTTACACACTCCTTTGCACACAAATCTAATCGGGTCCTATACCACATCATCAAATGCATCCGTAAGCCTACATGTTACTATTAAACCACTGACCCTCAGTCAATTTCTCACCCTTACAATGAAACAACATTTATTTTTACTCATACTGCGTATATCGGCCTTTCAAATTTACAACGTCTTATACTTAATCGGTTGCTTAGTTCTAGACAACTACTAGTTAAGCTGTTCGTCGATACCTGTATGTATGCTCACTCTTTGTTTCCGGATCCACACCCCACCTATAACAATTCTTTATCTGAGAGGACTAACACGTGATTCTCTGATCACTCACTAACACTATTTAACCTATTCATACCCTCCCACTTGCTTTGATTAGTTTCATCTTGTACGCAACTCCCCGGACATTCCATCCACTCACGATGTACCATGAAAAGACCACGCTACTCAATTTGTATACCATTGTCTCACTCTCCTAACACCCGTGCTCATACACTTATCTCTTCAACACATTAACACCAACTGATCACATTACACTGCCCATGCTACCCATCAATCAGACCTAAGCATCCTTGTAAGAAATTCTTCTTCTATACAAATAAGATCATTCCATTCCAAATCTGACAAACCTGTTGACCCAAACAAATCACACCGATGATGTCTCTTCAATACCAAATTTCTTGTGACTCACACCTTTATCACTTCACCTTGATACTCTCGACTTTATTCTCCACAGCTTGTTTCCTTTCCCAAATGGGTACCCTACCGTCAACTCTGAGCAAACCAAGCAACTTTTACGTCAACAGAACACGAACTGAAACTCATGACGGATTATCAAAACCATACTAGGCGAACAACATAATCACAAAAGGTTCAGCGCAAATCACATAGGCTACAGACAAAAACCAAGGACATCAACATTCCTGTACAAACCAGAATACCCATTATATGCCTCTCTCAATCAATCTTTATCTAACCTCTGCACACAGTAGTTCTAGGTCTCAACATTGATTCTCCCGTTAATAATGGATAAACACTCCGGGCTTATCAGTCTAACATCTGAAAGCACACAACCCGAACACTTATACTCGTAAAGTAGAACAAACAACTTTTCACCAAGAAACCACGAGAAATCAAATCACCATCATACAAATATCGTCGACTCCAATCACAACAATCATACCACTCATCCCACTCAGTTCTCAAGTTCGAATGCCCTTCCTATTTGTTTTTTGATTACTCTTAACTTCTTTACCATCTAGTGACGCATCTCACACGTCCACAAGCCCATCACTAGGTATCCAGAAAAACATAGCACTATCCATCTACATCATTCCAAGACCTCTGCTTACAAGATTGCGTTAAATTAACACGACTCCCTATAAGAAAACAGCAGCCACATTATCATCTCGAGCTCATAGCTCATGCACATCCACGAAGGAAAGCTTAAAACACTTAGTTGATAATAGTCAAAATCGAAACCTTTCGCCTAGAGTTACCCATATCTCCTTATGACTAATACGAACATCATTTACATTTCTGCAATTTGTGCATAAAACAAATACTTACCTCTTCGGATTCACGACTTTCGCCCACCAGCTCCAGACCGCTCAAACTATTACGGTACATTGTGGAATTCCAGCACTCCACATTTCACTCCCATAAGCAAGACAGCACAACTATCTTTATACCACAGATCTAACTATAATCAACTTCCACCTCTTTAAGGAGCACCACATTTATGTTATGTCAATCAAGCAACTAAATCAATCACACCTTTAACATCTACCACGGGCTCTCAAATTTCATGCACTTAGCATATGTAGGGGAGAAACACGAAAGCAATCACATCTTCTTACAAAGGATCTAAAACTACTCACACCAAAGCTTTATCCAGGTTTACAGTCATTCAAACATAAAAAGATTATCCACCGCGGAGATCAAACAAACGTCATCCCCTAGTTCTAGGTCGAACAACACCACCATTCCTAGACCTTACAACAGGTCACAAACCACCAACATCATCCTCTCAAGATATCTATTCCCACCGACATGTCATCCTAAGACGACCAAGCCAACTACATTAATAACATCCATCTCAGGCTCTACTAGCCTCAAACACTTACACTCACCAAATATTTCGCACTACATGTAGTTTCTCAATCATTCAAGCCACAAACCTCTATTCCACAAAATTTTCTAAATGACCTTAAACAATTACACATTAAATCACGACCGTCTCCGACAATCATCTCATCATTTACGCATACACATCACTCGATAACCAACCTATCGACAACATCTCTAACCCACAGACTCATTTCTCATACAATCTCTAACTTTTATCAAGAAACACGGTTCGGCACCACGCCACAAGATAAACACAAGGGTCATCACACAGACCTTCAAACCATCAGTACCACAGTGGCTACCAACAACACCCCATAGGGGAACAAATATTCTCAAACATTGTCTATGCTCAGACTTTTCAATCCACCTCGGGCCGGTGATTATTACGCTCCCGTCCACTATGCTCCCGTCCATATCCAATCTCGGGATACACGGCTCATGACATAGCACGGCTCATGACGTACGTAATTCTCTACACGCCCATAACCACATCTCATACCAACCACAACAAACAACCTCCAAGAGGTTTCGAACACTTTACCATATCTATTCGTTAAATTACTGGTAACATAGAAACACACGGGCCACTAGCTATGGTCATTACCAACTCACATGGGTACAACACATCCCAAACAACTAATGCTCCTCTCATGAGCTTATACCCACCACAATCACTAATCATTGGTTTACACATCCACAACCCATACCATAATCTTGACTACAACTTGTCATAGTTCCTCAAGAACAACTCTCGTCACAAGAACATCACAGCACCCCACCAGGTTAAACTCAACTTAACCTTATAGAGCTACATACTGCTCAACACCTAGTCGTATCACACCAACACATAATCACATACCCACATACCGAGAAAAATCTCTAGGAGTGACACATCAATCCGGGTAACTCACTTAGATTTTCCGCTAGAATGGGAGTCGGCCAAATGCCTTTCTAACATGAACCCTGAACTAGTCGACCGGACACTCAAGGGTAAGACACGTCATCCCAAAGATCCAACCTCAATGCACAAACATCGTGTAGCATGCAAATGTCAAATATTCTAATGCAATTTCATGCTAGCACACCAATATATGAATGTCACACTCAATGCAAGCTCTCACGTAACGGATTAACCATTCTCACGGTACCTAGGTATTCTAACCTAGAGCTCTAATACCATTTGTAGCACCCCTGTCCCATTTTAATATGTATTAAATATATTTCTTAGAGACCAACCCAATTTGAAAGCCTTTTGTTTGAAAACTATGCCTTTGAATACTCCATTCTTATCTCAAACTCCATTTAAAAACACTTGAATTAAACGTTTATCAACAAACACACCCAGCGAACCCCGCTCGAGCAGACTCCTGACCGCTCGATTCGTCAGGTACCCGAGACCTCATGTCAAAATTCTTTTAAGACTGAGAAAATCAATCACTTCTTCTTCTTTTCGAAACATAGATTCAAATTCTTAAAATACTCATAAAGGCTTAAACATCCATCCATTCCATGACAATCTGAAATCAACTTTATTAACAAAAATCACCATAAATCGGTGTTAAAGTGTTCAACATTATACAATAAACGGCCTCACATGCATGCACAACATGAATAGGTGGCTCTAAGGCCTTACAACAAGGTATTCTATCCCTCAAATACAATATTCCAAACGTTCAAAAGTAAAACATTATGTCTATATAATTCCATTCTCCAAATTGACTATCTGGAAGGAATATAACTCCACCTGTAACGCCAAAGGTCTAATGACTGTCACCTCAGCCCAGAATCTTCGTCCTGCCATCACCTGAAATGTTGTTAGACAACATGAGCTGAAACTCGTAGGAACAAGATTAACCTCGAATACATGCATGATATATGAGGGTGATTATGCAAGATGCACACATAGATTTGATTAAAACATATCGTTCGTTCTCAAAATAAATTCTCATTTGCACAACAAAATTTTATATGAAAAGGATTTGTTGATCCATATTTGTTAGTTTCCATGAAATCAATCAATTTAGTAATCTTAATTAATCAAACACATTTTTATCTCTCTTTTCACCAACCAAACATGCTTTCACATTTTACGATCTTCTCACTTCCTTCACTTAAAGTTTCATTAACTAAATTCCTTTATCATCTCCCATTATCCAACACATTTTATCGTTTGTTCCATTTCAGATTAAGGTTTTGCCAACCCAATCATTTACAATGCACATAGCACATACGCCAATACACACACCTGTCGGCATTTTTTTCCACATTTTACCAATTCATGGTTTAAAACAGAGGCACCGGCACTGAACGGGTGTATAGACCCCGTAGCGTTACACTCGACTCGGCCACATAGGCCCCACGAAGTAACGGAACGTTCTATATCCCGGCACGACTCGTCTCTTCCTGGTTGTTAATCGGAGGGCAGAGAACCCTATTGTCCTTTCCCGATTGCCAGTCGGTGGATAGAGGACCTAATCTGCGCAGTTTTTCAGACTTTTACCGAGGAGCAACTCGTGCCCAACCTTAAACGATCCCTTAAATCCACAAACTGGTCCTTTTTCAATATATCATAATACAACATACACATGTGAGTCCAACCGAAATGGTTCCTCTCGCCAAACCCACGTCACATATATTTTCAAAATTTCATTGTTTTAGTGCTCAAACCCAAATTAACCCTCATATGGTTTCAATTTCACAAATTCATTATTTCATTCGACAAAACTCACATTTTCAGCTTAACATCAACATGTATCGCATTAATTCATGTAATTAAGTTTACAATAAGCTAAGATAACCACTAATTGATCGTTAATCACGTCAATTTCATCATACCGATTCTTTAAGCACAAAACCCACAAATTTCATGGTGTTAGCCCAAATTCCAAACCATAGGTCTTCATTTTTGTTATCTAACCCCCATAAATGACATTGTCAAGATAAAAACATGTTGAATCCTTCTTAGATTCAAGATTAAACCGTCATTATCATCAAACTTCAATTTAGGGCTTTAAGAACATGTATTTCATGCTTTGTGTTCATAAATTGAAAAACACGACACATATCATAAAAATATTCCAAGAAGGTCTTAGATCTTACCTTAGGGATGCTAGATCCGCAAGAGAAAGCCTCAAGAAAGCTCCATCCATGAGAATCTCCAACCGCACGGTGAGAAAAGCTTCTCCAACGCCAAGGTCAGGCCTCCAACGATCACTCCACCAAGAGGGAGCCAAGAAAACTCTCTTGGAGGAGCCAAACAAGCCCCAAACAACCCTCAAACCCAAGCCCAAGCTCTCACCCACACTTTATAGAGAGAGAGATGTGAAGAGAATGGAAGAAAAAGGTCCCACGCGATCTTTTTAAAACATTGCACCGCGATAGTCCGCTCGAGCAGACCCCCACCGCTCGAGCGGTCACACCCCAGAAAACTTTCTGCCACTAGTCCACTCGAGCGGGCTGCCCACTGCTCGAGTGGCCAACACTGGTAGATACACCGAACAGGAGCTGCCAAAATCGAGTCCAAGCACAAGCCAAACGCCTCACAACGATGTTCTTCTATACAAATTCACCTTTAACCGTCATGATCGAGCATACAAAAACCCAAAACTTAATTCCCACACACAATTTGCACTTCCAAACATCTTCACTAGGCATAATTCATTTGTTTTCATTAATGCTTTAAAAATAACAAGGGTCCGAGTCTCTACACCCCTAAATTTAGAAAAATTATTATTATTCTTTTGAAAAATTTATTATTTTTTTGGAAATCATTTTTACTAATAAAAATTTTGAAAATAACGCAAAAGAAAAATAAACAAATAAAACAAACATACTTAAAAGAGAATAAACACATATGAATAACAGACCCCCAATTAGCTCCTCTCGAAAACCTAAAAACAGATGTAACTATTGACAGACTGGCGCTGTTTTCCCTCTGACACGACGGTCGCTATGATCAGAACCCCTCGAATATGGCGGTTGTTAGATAAAATTCCCTTGAACATGGCGATCGCCAAGAAACTCTTGAAGTACTTGGCAGTCGCTATAATAGAATATGGCAGTTGCCGTCTTGAGACGCGTACAAGGCCCCAAGGTCGCACGGAGCAGGGCTCATTCTCTCCTATCTCACTCTCTCTCTTACTCTTTGTTCTCTCTCGTTTCTCTGTCAAGCTCCTCTTTGCTCCTCCCTTGTCTTCTAGCTTTCGTACCCTTTCTTTCTTATCTTGCTTGATACACGATGTTTACCCTTCTGTTTGTGATCCCGTTCCTCTTCATGGTGGGCCAGGGCCATGGAGATGACGATCTTGGGGCATAACAGGGTCCCTCTGCTACTGGGAGTTGTTCCATAGGGACCCTCAGAGGCACGACCTGTATTCTTCTTACTGGGGAGTCACCTCCACACAGCCGTCTGTTGTGATGGGTGCCCTCGTACTTGAGGCAGAGCGTGCTTCCCACCGCGTAGCCGAGGAGGAGGCACGAGTAGCTGTTGAGGCACAGGCTGCTGCTGAAGCTACTGTTGAGACTGCGATGGCCGATTTCTTGAACCCTGATGCTGGGGAGGGCCACCCAGCTCCTTTTGATCTGTATACTTACGCTCCACTACCCTATCGCGTGGTTCCACGTGGGATGAGATGTTACGAGCCTCCCACCGATGCCGTTGCTGCTGACGTTCTTTCGCGGGAGCCTGACTACCACATTTCTCGCCAGTAACCTTCGGTATGTACTATATCCTTACTGTTTTAAATACCAGAGCATATTTTTTATGATATATCAAACGTAGATGCATGTCTAGGATCCCTTAGAAGATATGATAATGTGTATTGATATGATGATGGTGTGATGCTCTGGGATTTAAACTCAGCATAGATACCTTTGCTATGGAGATTTAAAACAGTAGGGACACTTAGGATTTTGAACAAATAATGGAAGAAAGGGCGATTATTTTAATGAAAATTACAAAATAAAGGGCTTGGATTATTTTATTTTTAGGAAAAAACAAAAGAAACAAAAAGCGCGCGG